>CM077194.1:48842327-49074827 GCA_039654625.1 Rhinogobio ventralis
TCAATTTGACAACATCTTTTTGACGTCTGAGTGACAGGCATAACGGATGATCAGACAGAATGTGTGTTTGCTCTTAAAAACACGACACTCACGTAATAGTATCCAACTGCAGAACGCAACGCTGATGAATAGAAAAGAAGGCTGGGTCTCGAGCACAACACGTTGAAAAAGCTGCGAGACGTGGTGTAGCGGTCAAAGAAGCGCATATTTAGATAGAAAAACTATTAAAAACCTTACTGAAAACAGCACATAGTAATGACCTCATCTTCATAGTCTTTATGGTTGGACCAATGCAGACATTCTGATCTTATACGTGAATATGCCAGTAACTTCCCTTACTGGTAAATTGCCGGAACCAATTTACTGGTATTTTTGAAAAGGTCCTGTTCACACATGATGTGTTACCGGTAATTTACCAGTAAAGACTGCATGTGTGAAAGGGGCTCATGTCTAAAACAGACGTTGCAGAGGCTTATGAAGTTAGCGAGATTTGTGTTGATGAGATTTAAGATGTATGACTCCAGAAGTAATTTTTTTTGCCATAGAGCAATAGATTTTTAACCAAAATCCTTTTGATGCACACCAATCATGAGCGCCGAAATTATTCAATTGCTTTACTTCAGTCTTTCTTATAGACAAGGTGGAGAGAATTTACTGCACATACGGTGAAATCACCAAATCTTAAAAAAAAAAATACTATGATAGATACAGATTTTTTTGTCATGCCGCCCAAAAGTAATTCTATTGTACATTTTATTACCATTCTTATATGCAGTAAAGTCCAAGGTTTCGTAATGGCCATTTTGTAGTATGCTACTGATCGATGCTCCTGAAGAGAAAAAAAAAAAACTGTAATATATATATTGTAAATAAGACTCATCATATACATCATTTAGAGTCCGTATAAGTGTATGATATTTTTTTTCCATGGACTAGTGTTAAAAAAAGCAAACAAATATTATAATATATTGTAATATATACAATTGCACTTATCGATTTGGCATCCAAGTACCGTGACGGTAAAGATTCGGGAAATAAGTGTATCGTCCCATCCCTACAAAATACGGCATGCCATTTGCAGTGCATCATGGGGTTAGAAGTTCATTCGTGCACCTTTTTCTGATTACCATGCACACACACACACATACACACACACACACACACAGACAATGATATAGGATTTCCTTTGAAACAGTTTTCATAAATAACAACAAAATGGCAATAACATTGAATAAAAGGTGAGAATTTGAAGTATACTGTAAAAAATTATATGATCAACAAGTTATAACAACATATGTTTTTACATTGCTTTAACTCATCAAAATAAGTTAAGCAATTTTCAACTTTTTTTAAAGTTATACTTATACAAGATTCAACATTTTTTTTTAAGTCACTTTAATGTAATTTAAGTTTAAATGACTTAAACATCCAAGTTGATTGTACTTAAAAATGTAAGGCAGCAACTTCACTTTAAACAATGGTCCAGATTACAGTAATTACAGATGAATTTTATGACCATGTTCAGAGTAAAAAAGACAATTGCTCACATCTCAGACATGTTATTTTAGTAAATAATTGGACATTCTTTATAATTTGTCATAGTTTTTAGTTCTTAATGAGGCTAATCTCATTCAGTAATTAATGTCTCCCTAATAAGGAACTATCTCAGTGCTAAATTTGGTATTTTGAACAAGATTAATCTTCCATATTAGTTAATAGTAGTAGCTGAAGTGTTAATGTACTATTACTTCTTTTCCCTGCATTAATTCCTGCGACAGACCATTATTTTAAAGTGTTACCAAAATACTTTTAGCACTGAAAAAGTGGACGGTCAATGTCCCGCTCTATACCAGAACACCGAGAGCAAAGGGTCGTAAAGGCGCGGTAATGCTCAGTATTCCCTGTCGTGTCTTTGACTGTGCTCATGGCTAATCCAGCCGCAGCTAACCAAACAAATCGAGGCTGAGCAGGATCCACTTAAGACCCGACCTGCCATGACTGAGAAGTACCTGCCGCAACATGTGAGGTTAACTGCTCTATGCATATTTCATGTCTGCGGCCCATGTTTGTTCTGTTGGGAGTCAGAGATGAAATCTTTAAGAGTGTGAGGCTGCGGTCTGGTCTGCGCTCCTTAGACGCCCATCGTTCATCCCTGATGGTTTGCTGTGTGTCCGTCTTGTCCGTGCTGTGGCAGTTTATTGATTGGGTGCTTATAAATGCAATCTGTTGCCTTTCAATGGCCATCCCGTCATTTGTGTTTAAATTGGATTTGGGGTTTAGTTGGCTGTTGTTCTAAATGTCCACTTGTGAAATCATTCACGACAGCCAAGATAGGACAATTTGTTTAGCCAACTCAATTCTTACTGACTGCACTAAACATGGATCAATAAAACATACAACTTTTGGTGTACTGCACAAAAACAACATTGATGTTGAAAATTACAAAATATTTGCAGTGCCAATAACCAGGTCAGCAGTAAACAGAATCTGGCACTTGTGTCCCAGTTCAGTGAGTAACCTGAGGAAATTGTCTCTAATGATTTACCCTTTAACTGTGCTGTTTTAGAGACACATAAAGTCTGCACTGGGTTGTCCGGCACCCTGTGACTGTCTGGACTCTGTGATATTGATCGCACATCACAACTGGCACAAACACAATCACTGCTACACCCTGTGCCACACCTCAAACGTGCTGCGTAACACGAGAATGAACCTCATTGGTTCTTGATGAAGCTCAAACGTGATGTGTAACACACGGGAATGAACCTCATTGGTTCTTGCTGAAGCTCAAACGTGCTGCGTAACACGAGAATGAACCTCATTGGTTGTGATGCATAACACGAGAATCAACCTCATTGGTTCTTGTTGAAGCTCAAACGTGCTGCGTAACACGAGAATGAACCTCATTGGTTCTTGCTGAAGCTCAAACGTGCTGCGTAACACGAGAATCAACCTCATTGGTTCTTGTTGAAGCTCAAACGTGCTGCGTAACACGAGAATGAACCTCATTGGTTCTTGCTGAAGCTCAAACGTGCTGTGTAACACGAGAATAAACCTCATTGGTTGTGATGCATAACACGAGAATTAACCTCATTGATTGTGCTGCATAACATGAGAATGAACCTCATTGGTTCTTGCAGAAGTTCAAACGTGATGTGTAACACGAGAATGAACCTCATTGGTTCTTGCTGAAGCTCAAACGTGCTGCGTAACACGAGAATGAACCTCATTGGTTCTTGCTGAAGCTCAAACGTGCTGCGTAACACGAGAATGAACCTCATTGGTTGTGCTGCATAACATGAGAATGAACCTCATTGGTTCTTGCTGAAGCTCAAACGTGCTGCGTAACACGAGAATGAACCTCATTGGTTGTGATGCGTAACACGAGAATGAACCTCATTGGTTGTGATGCATAACACGAGAATGAACCTCATTGATTGTGCTGCATAACACGAGAATAAACCTCATTGGTTCTTGCTGAAGTTCAAACGTGCTGCATAACATGAGAATGAACCTCATTGGTTCTTGCAGAAGTTCAAACGTGCTGCGTAACACGAGAATGAACCTCATTGGTTGTGATGCGTAACACGAGAATGAACCTCATTGGTTCTTGCTGAAGCTCAAACGTGCTGCGTAACACGAGAATGAACCTCATTGGTTGTGATGCGTAACACGAGAATGAACCTCATTGGTTGTGATGCATAACACGAGAATGAACCTCATTGGTTGTGCTGCATAACATGAGAATGAACCTCATTGGTTCTTGCAGAAGTTCAAACGTGCTGCGTAACACGAGAATGAACCTCATTGGTTCTTGCTGAAGCTCAAACGTGCTGCGTAACACGAGAATGAACCTCATTGGTTGTGATGCATAACACGAGAATTAACCTCATTGGTTGTGCTGCATAACATGAGAATGAACCTCATTGGTTCGTACACATCAAGTGAACATGCTTGATCTTCCATTTACCACAACTGATGTGTTTGTTAAAGAATGTTTATATGTGAATACAAGACTACATTCAATCTATTCATCATATAAAATGACCGAGTCTCTTCAGAAAATTTGGACTAAACCGCTCAATTCATATGGATTAGTTTAACGATCTCTTCATGAACTTTTTGAAGCGTCAAAGCTGTCAATGGAGAGACAGAAAGCTCTCAGATTTCATCAAAAAGATCGTCATTTGTGTTCCGAAGATGAACGAAGGTCTTACAGGTTTAAAGTACTGTACATCAGAACTAGAACGGGGCATCAGTTTACTGTCTAGGATTTGTCATGTCGCATCACATCCAGTACAGACAACATCACTGGTTATAATTGGTTTTATTTGCTTTTGTCGCATCGCGTCGCACAGCTCACATCTGGTCAGTTGTTTAATGTATGATGGTCAGTTTATATCTGTAACCCTTTACAGTCTGCAAGTGTATGATGCCTACAATAGTGTTTCAAATCTGTTCAGATTTAAAAAGTTGTGCATTCCAGCCTTTACTTTGTAAAAACGAGTGAATTATTGAAAAGATAAACACCTCAACCATTCTTGCACTTTTCATGTAGCTCTTTTATGCATAAAAACTGAATGGTAAAAGTTTACAAAAAGGTTTGATTTGTTGACATTAGATAAATATGAACTAACAACGAGCGATCATTTTAAAGCATTTATCTTAGTTAATATTAAAGGGATAGTTCACCCCAAAATTAAAATTGTCATCATTTACTCACTCTTGTGTCATTCCAAACATATACCATAAGACTTTCCTTCATCTTCAAAACACAAAGGAAGATATTTTAAATGAAATCTGAGACTTCTGTCCCTCCATTGAAAGCCTCAAAACTCTGACACTTCAAAACATTCATAAAATAAATCCATATGAATTAAGTGGTTTAATCCAAGTCTTCTGAGGAGACATGACTTTATATGTTGAACAGATTTCATTTAGGCTTTTATTCTTGGATTAAACCACATGATTCATATGGATTTATTTTACTATCTCTTTATGAACGTTTTAAAGACTTTCAGTAGAGGGACAGAAATGTCTCAGGTTTCATTAAAAATATCTTAATTTGTGTTTTGAAGATGTAGGAAAGTCTTACAGGTTTACAACGACGTGAGTAAATGATGACAGAATTTTCATTTTTGGGTGGACTATCCCTTTAATTTCAATATTTACTAATACACTATTGCAATCAAAAGTTGTATCTGTTAATATTATTTAAGGAACTAACAATAACAGTTCTATTTGTATTAACTAGCATAAATTCTGTAACAAATGTATTGATTATGTTCGTTCATGTTAGTTAATGCATTACCCAACGTTAACTAATGGGACCTTATTGTAAAGGGTCACCAAATAAACAAAACGAGTGGTGAAATATACAGAAGTCTGAGTGAGATTAACAGCAAAAGCATCAAAGCACTGACTCCTTCATCTTAATAATCGCTGTAACAGGGAAATTAAAAAAGAGGCATGCATGGGTTTGAAAAAGAGATCTCTCAAGAAGATGAACAACTTAATATCAGATGTACGATCACGCCTGCTATTTTATCTAAGGCAAGATACATCTTTTATCTGCTCTGGATAGCCTGAAACAGCAGGAGTTCAGGAACACATGGAATAAAGGCTAGAGAGACTATACAGGAATCCAAAACTGACCAATCCAGAAAAAAACAGGAAGTCAGTCTCTTCTGCTCAGCCAGGCTGCGTTTATTTGATCAAAGATATAGTAAAAATTGTGAAATATTATTACAATTTAAAAGAACAGTTTTCTATGTGCATATATAGTAAAGTGTAATTTATTCCTGTGATCAAAGCTGAATTTTCAGCATTATTACTCCAGTCTCCAGTGTCACATGATCCTTCAGAAATCATTCTAATATGAGGATTTGCTGCTCAAGAAATATTTTAGATCTTTTTTTCAGGATTCTGAACGTTTAAAAAAAAGCATTTATTTGAAATAGAAAAGTCACTTCTGATCAATTTAATGCATTCTTGTTGTATTCATGTATTAAAAACATCAATCTTTTGAACAGTATTTGTATCAACATTTCTTTATATGCAGTGTGACCAGGCCACTGAGCGTTTTATACACCCTGATTTTGTTTGTTTTGGACCCCTGCCATGCTGTCAAAGATGACGTTTATAAGCAATTATTTGAAGATTGTCCAGGAAGTGTGGAGTAATGTGAAAATTTGCCTTGCACCTTTACAATGACGTGAGTAAATGATGACAGAATTTTCATTTTTGGGTGGACTATCCCTTTAAATACAATATTTACTAATACACTATTGCAATCAAAAGTTGTATCTGTTAATATTATTTAAGGAACTAACAATAACAGTTCTATTTGTATTAACTAGCATAAATTCTGTAACAAATGTATTGATTATGTTCGTTCATGTTAGTTAATGCATTACCCAACGTTAACTAATGGGACCTTATTGTAAAGGGTCACCAAATGAATAAACAAAACGAGTGGTGAAATATACAGAAGTCTGAAAATGTAAAAAAAAAAGCAGTTTTTATACACCCTGATTTTGTTTGTTTTGGACCCCTGCCATGCTGTCAAAGATGACGTTTATAAGCAATTATTTGAAGATTGTCCAGGAAGTGTGGAGTAATGTGAAAATGTGTACCTGTCACCTTTGCAGCACAATTACTTCTGTCACAAGCACCTGCATTCACAGATAAACACAACAGTGATCTGCATGGTTTTGAAGAGTGACCGTAACCGAGGCAAATCCATTCGCTCGTCATCTGAAGCCCTGTGCCCTTTGTTTCTCCTTCCTCTCATCTTATCTCCTCGTCTGTCTTATCAGCAGCAGCAGTGGGTTAACAGTGTCTTTAGGAATTGGACACAGCCAATAGCAGTGTGTCGAGGTCTAGAGCTTGATCTCAGAGGAGTGATGCCAGCAAACCCTTCAGATAATCCACCAAACCCACAGACGGGAACTCTAGGGGTGCATGTTGTTTGTTCGAGATTAAGTGTTGTGTACACTAGTGTGTCTATTACATGGGTCCCGTGTGACACAGGAGAATGAGATAGAGGAATGCCAATTACCCGCTTGACTACTCGCTGAGCACTAAGACATAAGAAGCGATGGCCGACTATAATTCAGAAGGAAACACCGTCAGGGTCAAAGTCAGTTACAATCTGGAGAATCGCTCGTCTAGCTGCCTTTGTGTACAGCAACCGCTCATAAGAGCACGAGAGCTGTAATAAAGAGAAGATCAGACTGACATGGCGAGCTATAAACGCCTCCCCGGAGAGCCCGCCGACGGACGGTGACAGACGTGGAGGTTAGCGGCAGATCTGTGTCCAAGCTCCCATAATCTGACAGAGAAACGGCCAGCGTGACAGTTCAAGAAAGTTCAACCGTTGTTATGAATGTTCGGGGTGGAGTGAAGCTTATGCAATGCAGTTTGAAATCGATTTAGACATTTCACCATGATACAGGATATGACTAAATCAAAAGCTGAAAAATGTCTTTTGCAGAAATAAGTTTCAGTATTTTTGCCTTGTTTGCCTTGTGTGTTGAGAAACAGAAGTGCATGATGTATTAAGACTTTATTTCATTTTACACCACAGGCAAAAAAAAAAGATAGTTTTAAGCTTTAAAGTCAACATGAATTGGAAGTTGCGCTAATCTTTTCTTCCCTATTGTGCTGTATATCCGAGTGAAACGCTTCTGGAACAAGAACAAATGTGTTGATTTTGCCTGTGGGGAATTGATTAGATGGTTGAGGTTTGCTATTGGTGGATCTCATTTGAGTGACAGGTTGCCCCGCCCTCGTCATCAGAGAAGAGAAGAGATGTCGCTGTTATTCTGATTCAAGATTACCAGTAACATGAATTTAAAGCAATAATGATGTGCACAGATAAATCATTTAAAATAAAAAGCTACTGCAATATCCCATAAAAAAAATAAGACCTCATTAAGTTTTGTTAGATTTGTACTTAAGACAAGACCTTTAACACTTAAAACAATTTTTACAATCTTACACAGTCTTATGTTTCAAAACTTAAATTTTTATCCCAGGCTTTTTAACTAGATTAACTAGTCAGATTTAACTGGTCAGCAAGATTCACCAGAGAGACCAGTCTTTTTATTGGAGAACATGGCCCGGTTAGACCATCACCAAACCAGCACTAACCAGCATAAACCAGTCTTGACCAGTATAGGGATGTGCACAAATAATACCTTAAAAATAATGAGCAAATTCTACCAAATAATATTAATAAATATAGCCGCAGGCAGCAATATATGGTATGTATTTGTATATCTACATGTATTTAAGTGGGTAAATATAAGAGGACTATTTCAAAGTCTGTTGTATGTGCAACCCTTCATGCTGCCAGCTGGTGGCGCTATGAATGTGACTCACAACAGTCACATCCATTTGATTAAACATGCAGCTCAAATCTGATGAAAATCAGCCAATATGTGAATATGTGGGACTCTTTCTGTTTCCCAGTTTCCTGTTTAATCCCTTGCCATGGCAACACTGTTTAAAATATCAGGAATCTGATTGCAAGCTTAGTGAGTGTTTAAGAAAAATCACCACATGTGTGGTTCACAAATCGTAAGTGACAGACTTCCTGTTGAGTGTCAGTGTGAAAGTCATTTGGGCTGATGAGAACAATATGTGTTCCATACATATACACCAGAGTTATTATTGTTAACTACAATTAAATCAATAATAATATTCATAACTTTTTTTTTGTTTCAACTAGTTGCCAAGGAAATATTTCTCATTTGTATTTAGTTTAATTTGATGTACTAACTAAAACTGAAATAAAAACTATAAGGAAACGAAAATGACAAAAACAACAAAATTACTACAATTTTAATATAAATTTAAATGGAAACTAATAATACAAACTATAATAGTATATCTGTGATAATAAAATAACACTGCTATGCACTCAAGTATGTGTTATCAGGCCCTGGGGCTATAACAAACCCAACGGCCCCCATGGTAGGCGATCTTGGTGCCACAATGTTTTCTACCACAGAAATAATTCTTTTTTTTTTTTTTTTTTATCTTCCATGCACAGAGATACAATGGTATATACTGTCTGAATATTCAATTTTAATATCAAGTAGGCCTATATATAAATATTCCAGGCTGCAACACATTAACAGCATAAATGCATTAACTCCAGATATGAGGTCAAAGCAAACAGGTTTCCAGAAACAGCAACAACTTTTGAGCACATGCAACTGCCTTAAGGAGTTTTAAAACCAGTGAGGTCCCAAATTTGAGCTATTTAGGGGGTTTCGGGGGGAATGGTCCCCCAAGGAAATTTTTTTTTTCTCTGATCTATATGTGCATTTTAAGATGTTTGAAGGCAAAAAAAAAAAGAAGAATAATAGATAGCTTTCAAAACCATGTTAGTGGGCAGTAGATTATCTGTCATACCTGCTCTCTCCTCATTTCCATCACACTTTCCTTTTCTCTCAGTTTCCTTGCCCTGTCTCTTCCCCTCCTAAAGCTGAGCTCTGACTGATAGTCTTTTCATTTTCGTCTGTGTCAGTGAAGAAAGTGAACATAGGGTCAACTGATATTTAGCCTATATTTTATTAAGCAATGTCCTTTTTTAATTAAAAATGGCGAAATTAGACAAAATGTTATTAGTTTGCCTGATTATTTAAACTATTTGTTTAACATTTCTATTCTAAAACAGCTGTCAAATATTAAATGTTTAGTTTAGTTACATCTCCCACCGTTTACAGAAACGTCGCACTCAGCAGTGTCTGTGGACATAAAGCCTGCCTACTTTAATTTGATTGATCATCTTAAATATTTTGACATTGACAAGCGGTGACAGACCACAGGCAGCTCAGTAGTGCAGCACTAAAGTAGTGTTAATACTCTATTAGTCAAATATTTCACAACATGTATTAAATAAACCTCTGAAAAATACAGAGGTCTGGACCTTGGTGACCTAATAGCTGGCTACAGCCATGATTACAGTCGTGTAGGCAGCCTATAGTTTACCTCAACACTTCACTTTACATGGTCGGAGCTATTCAGTCTGATTCAACTAGTTTGGCCACAGAGCTGGATGAATAGAGCAAGATGAATCACGCTTTGGCAATTGTGGTTTTTATGTGTGCTGAAAAAAAGAGGAGAGGGTCATGGCTAGGGAAAATACCCATAAGGAAATTTTATATATGTTTATACACTCACCTAAAGGATTATTAGGAACACCATACTAATACTGTGTTTGACCCCCTTTCACCTTCAGAACTGCCTTAATTCTACGTGGCATTGATTCAACAAGGTGCTGAAAGCATTCTTTAGAAATGTTGGCCCATATTGATAGGATAGCATCTTGCAGTTGATGGAGATTTGTGGGATGCACATCCAGGGCACGAAGCTCCCATTCCACCACATCCCAAAGATGCTCTATTGGGTTGAGATCTGGTGACTGTGGGGGCCATTTTAGTACAGTGAACTCATTGTCATGTTCAAGAAACCAATTTGAAATGATTCGAGCTTTGTGACATGGTGCATTATCCTGCTGGAAGTAGCCATCAGAGGATGGGTACATGGTGGTCATAAAGGGATGGACATGGTCAGAAACAATGCTCAGGTAGGCCGTGGCATTTAAACGATGCCCAATTGGCACTAAGGGGCCTAAAGTGTGCCAAGAAAACATCCCCCACACCATTACACCACCACCACCAGCCTGCACAGTGGTAACAAGGCATGATGGATCCATGTTCTCATTCTGTTTACGCCAAATTCTGACTCTACCATCTGAATGTCTCAACAGAAATCCAGACTCATCAGACCAGGCAACATTTTTCCAGTCTTCAACTGTCCAATTTTGGTGAGCTTGTGCAAATTGTAGCCTCTTTTTCCTATTTGTAGTGGAGATGAGTGGTACCCGGTGGGGTCTTCTGCTGTTGTAGCCCATCCGCCTCAAGGTTGTGCGTGTTGTGGCTTCACAAATGCTTTGCTGCATACCTCGGTTGTAACGAGTGGTTATTTCAGTCAAAGTTGCTCTTCTATCAGCTTGAATTAGTCTGCCCATTCTCCTCTGACCTCTAGCATCAACAAGGCATTTTCGCCCACAGGACTGCCGCATACTGGATGTTTTTCCCTTTTCACACCATTCTTTGTAAACTCTAGAAATGGTTGTGCGTGAAAATCCCAGTAACTGAGCAGATTGTGAAATACTCAGACCGGCCCGTCTGGCACCAACAACCATGCCACGCTCAAAATTGCTTAAATCACCTTTCTTTCCCATTCTGACATTCAGTTTGGAGTTCAGGAGATTGTCTTGACCAGGACCACACCCCTAAATGCATTGAAGCAACTGCCATGTGATTGGTTGATTAGATAATTGCATTAATGAGAAATTGAACAGGTGTTCCTAATAATCCTTTAGGTGAGTGTATGTCCCTATATCCGAGTAGTGATGTCATGTTTCATATAAGGCAATACATTATTTGCACATATATACATCCTCACGATATATGAAGATATAGGTTTATACCATGTATGAAATACCCATACAAGAATTATTATATATACATATATTGAAATTATTTATATGATGACTTTTTATATGATACTGTATGTTAATGCCATATATGTAAACAATATATGTCTAATTTATATATGCAAGTTTATTTAAACAACATATATGCAAACATTCAGTATGCTTATATAGGATTTTATATGGATTTATGTAGTTGTATACGACATATAAAATACCTATAGTAAAATGAGTATATATGCATATATTACAGATATTTATATAATTAATTTCTATAAGGTACTGTGCAGTATGTTAAGATCATATATGTACACAATATATATTTGTAATAATTTATATTTGTAAAAAGTTTATTTAAACATATTCAAATATGTAGTATGTTCATAGAATTCTCTTATTAATTTTGGGCAGTCTACACTGTCACATGAGGGCAAATGTTCATTACTTGTATTAAAATATATGTAGGCTAACAAATATAGTCACAGTCACGTTTAGTTTCAGTTTGATTGGACTTTCCGTTTGTTTGTATCTGTCACATGTTCCTTTGTTCTGTTTCCCGCCACTCGTCTGTCTCCCTGGTTACCATCGTCATTAGTTCATTTGTGTCAGCTGTGATCTGTTAATTATCCTCGTTTGTATTTGCTATTTAAGTTTCTCCTGTTCACTCTGACTTTGTCTGATCTTACTTATGTTTTAGTGTGCTGTTGCCCGTCTTGCCTTTGTCTAAGATTGAATCCTGTTTGGAATTGTATTTGTATTTGTCTTCGTCTTCGTCTTCCTGCCTGCACACACCTGTGACAGAAGATCAGACCAAAACCATGTATAGTGTCGTGTTTGTAGGATTTTCTTTTCTGTTTTCGTGTTCAGTGTTTTGTTTTCCGGTTTCACCATGGACTTTCCAGCTGTCAGACTTATGTGCCTTAAGCAGGGAGAAGGCTCCCTCGAGAAACATTTAGAAGTGTTTTTGGATCTCGCCCATCAGACCACCTTCCCGGACTACTGCCTGTGCACATTCCTGCAGGTCGGACTCAACCCCGCCACACGTGCACAGTTGTCCAGGGAGGTTCCTCAAGGGAGCTTTGCTACATATGTGGAGTGGGTGCTGGCATCCTGCGGTTCACAGTTGTAGATGCTGCCAGCCTCACTCCCAAACCAGGACCCAGCCCAGTACCACCCCTCTGTGAGGAATGGCAGGATGTGCCCACCGCAGACGAAGAGAAGACCTCGGCCGCGATGTCAAAGTCCGTGCCAGAAGGAGCGATCGAGTGTGACATCTCACCCGAGCCTGAGGGTAACCCGTCTGACCAGGTGTGCGAGCCGGCTGACCCTTCCATCGTGGAGTTCGAGGGAATGGAAGCGAGCCCCGTCCATCCTCCCGCCACTGAGCATGAGTACGGCCTGGACCTTATGGACCGTTGGTGTATGTGTGGAGAGACAAATTTCCTGTGCCCCTTCATCTCATCAGAATCTGAATCTTCTTCAGTCTTGTCAATCCCACCCAGCCTCCCTCTCCAAACTGCCATCATGGACCAAATACCTGTCATCAGTCTCAGTGTTCGTCAGTCTCCTCTTCAGCCCTCAGCCACTCCTACCATCCAGTCATCGCTACCTCCCATCAGTCCCTCAGCTTCACCTCAGCCTCCTTTCAGTGGTGCGGCTACCCCTCGGACCTGCTGGGAGCCATTGCCACCTGGATGTCTGAAGCCCGTGGCTCCGCCTCCAGCCTCTGAGTGCTCCGCTTCACCTCGACCTGTCACTCTGGCTCCTGCGCCCTTTACTCCTTCCTCCCTTGGCGCATGGAACATCAGCCATTCGGCATCGCAGGGCTCCCTCGGTACGTTGGCTCCACCTGGGTCAGACGTCACCATGCCTCCGCTGCGGACTTGCGGGCCACTTGCTACACTCCAGCCCTCCACACCTTTGGCTTTGGAAACCTCCGCCCTCCCTCAGGCTGCGCCTTCGCCCTCGATCGCTCCAGCTCCACCTCAGGTCGTCGTTGCTGCCCAGTCGCGGCCGCCGAGGTCTACGGTCTCTCCACCTCATCGGCTTTCCGTCGGCGCGGTGAGCTTCACCTCCATCGTCATCGCTTCCAGTCGTCCCCAAAGTGACGTCGTACATCACTCCACCATGGCTCCTCTTTCCTGCGACGCT
This sequence comes from Rhinogobio ventralis, assembly GCA_039654625.1. NCBI lineage: Eukaryota > Metazoa > Chordata > Actinopteri > Cypriniformes > Gobionidae > Rhinogobio > Rhinogobio ventralis. The sequence continues at coordinate 48,855,991 of CM077194.1, forward strand.
GCCTTGGGGCACATTCTGGGCTGGGGCCTGGGTCTCCATCCGCACGTCCCTGTTCAAGGCCATCCCATGGATCCTCCCACCTTACCAGGAGGGGGTGTTCTGTTACAGTCACGTTTAGTTTCAGTTTGTTTGTATCTGTCACATGTTACTTTGTTCTGTTTCCCGCCACTCGTCTGTCTCCCTGGTTACCATCATCAGTTCACTTGTGTCAGCTGTGATCTGTTAATTATCCTCGTTTTTGTATTTGCTATTTAAGGTCCTCCTGTTCACTCTGTCCGATCTCAGTTATGTTTTAGTGTGTTGTGCTGTTGCCTGTCTTGCCTTTAGGAAGCCATGTTTAATAAAGTATATTTGTATAATTATGCTATACAAAAGAATGAGACGACATTATGCACTTGTGTTTTTATATATACACTTTTGTCAGGGTTCTGTTACTTTTTTATAAGGTTTTATTCTTGGTTTGACAGCTGACACACCTATTGTCTTGCGGATTTATTGCTCAGATAATGCGCTCTTCTGTCTATGTGAATTGCTTTTGTGTGGTTTTGGTTCAGGCTTCGGACATTAATTCTCCATGTGCTCACGTGCAGTATACACTCTTTTGTCTGTGTTTGTTTAGCTCGTGCTCATCAGCCGCGTACTTTCATGTTTTGTTTAGTGTGGCATGAAGGGGCTTGTATATTTTTGAAGTCTAATAAAAAGCCCATTAACCTCTGCATCCCTGAGTCCTTCATCCCTTGCCTCGTCTGACAATAAGATTAAAAATATTTTACATTGCCTTTGTTTTATACATAAAATCTATATTAAGACTCTACATTTATCAGGGACAGTAATTTGTCACAATTTAAACATGTATAATATATGGAATTGCTCTCATTTCTGATAGGTTTCATAGCTGTGCATTTATGTTTTTACTCTGAGCATATTAGGATATTTCATACGAGACGTATGTCAAAATATGTATTATATATGAAAATATAATATGGGATAAATTTATGTCAATATATGGAATTGTTCCAATTTCTAATAGGTTTCATAGCTGTGCATTTATGTTTTTACTCTGAGCATATTAGGATATTTCATACGAGACGTATGTCAAAATATGTATTATATATGAAAATATAATATGGGATAAATTTATGTCAATATATGGAATTGTTCCAATTTCTAATAGGTTTCATAGCTGTGCATTTATGTTTTTACTCTGAGCATATTAGGATATTTCATACGAGACGTATGTCAAAATATGTATTATATATGAAAATATAATATGGGATAAATTTATGTCAATATATGGAATTGTTCCAATTTCTAATAGGTTTCATAGCTGTGCATTTATGTTTTTACTCTGAGCATATTAGGATATTTCATACGAGACGTATGTCAAAATATGTATTATATATGAAAATATAATATGGGATAAATTTATGTCAATATATGGAATTGTTCCAATTTCTAATAGGTTTCATATATGTTTTTACTTTATATGAGCATATATTGCATATATTGATATTTCATATGCAAATGTATTACATTTCCGTATGGGTAGGCCAACTTGGCAGGTAACACTTTGAGGTTTGAGTTTTAAGTTTTAGAGCCATGCTGCGTTTATCAATACACCATTTCATGTTGCATTTTTATTGGCTACCCTTACGATAAACAAGTATATGCAGATAGGCTATTTGGGTATACATTTTTTAATACTTGAAATATACCTTTAACTGCACTTTACTCTTTCCATTTTAAACAAAAAGTTGAGAAAATCGCATTTTTGTCAAAGACTACGCCTTGATATGATTCAGAGCGATGATCAAACATAGATGGAGTAGATGGAGTCCATCAACACCCCAAAGCTTCACAGTCCTAGAGCTCGTCCTGGGGTGACATTTCATTCAGTAACATAAGGCAGTTTTGATTTATATGCTGTTTAATGTTGATGATCATGTTATTTTATATATGCGTGAGCAATCTTCTATCACTTGTTTCAGCTTCTTCTTCGCCTGTGTTTTGATCAGGAGATTCAGTACGCATTCAGCATGATTTTTTCCCCCAAACCAGTTCAACGGAAATCCTGCCTTGCAGCTAATTTCATTGGTTAAGGCTACAGTGACGGGTAGGTTTAGGGATCAGTGTTTGGTGTAGGCAATCATTAGTGTGATTGACATGACCAATGAAATCTTAAGGATCGGCTGCAGGTCGGTATTTCTGATGAACTGGTTTGAAAAAAAAAATCATGCACTCTTTCAGAAGATGTGTAACAGCGCCCACTACCGTATAACAGTGAAAACACAGAAAGCTGGAAAATTTCAGTCTACTTTACGACATTTATGAGCCACTACCACAAAAGTCACCACGTCTGGTCATCTTTCATCTGGGACAGCCCAAAATCATACAACGTGTACCGGGCATAAGGAAATAACGGTCTGTATCAGCAGGTATATATTTGTCTTTCAGAAAGTGGAACTGCCGATATACAAACCGTAAACAAAGCAGTGCTTGCATAATATTTTGAACAATATCAATAATGCTGATCAATTCTAGGCAGCTCATGTTGTTATGAAAATATCTGCGTATTGGAATGCTCAGGTAACAGTCTTCTGTCTGTGCCATCCTGACTTTTTTACTCGCTTTTATTCGTGCACTGACTCATTGGCTAAACTGAACAGCCAATCAGAGCGATCTCTCTTATCAACGGCCCAACGGCAATTCAATTCATGCTGAATCAGGCAAACTCACACCATATGGAACTGACTGCAAAAACTACAAACCTTCGGCTTGGTGTGTCACGGCCCTCGGTCTTCTGAAGGTTAATGGTATGATAGAAGGACAGTAAACTTTACGGCAACCATAATGTGGATGAAACAACAATTACAGCCTTCGAAGAGATGAAGGTCCACCAGGAAGCCATTTCAATTTCTTTCCAAATCCCTGCTGCATTTGAGTTCAGTGACTCCGCAGGGAGGAGAGACTCTCACACACACCCATCTCTCTCTCTCTCTCTGTTTACATCCACCTAGTCTCTCCTCCGCTGACCCACTCTGAAGCAAGAACAGAGGGAGAGATACAGAAAACAAGCTGGATGCTCAGCAGTGTGTATTCCCCCGGTGATTTATTCAATTTGAGAAAATCTGAGAGAAGCAGTGAGAGCCGGTTCTCAGGGAAAGCGTCCAGTGACAGCACTTCTTCCCAGCGTGACGACAGAACAAGAGAAAGGCACAAATGACTGGGCAATTGATCACCAAGGGAGAACAAAAAGATTAAAATGCACTCAACATGACATAGTGCATATCAATGTAAAAATAAACGATGCACAGCAGAAAACGTGGAGGGAAGCGCTTTTGCGTCCCAACAATATTGGGTATAGGGACATGTTTACTTACTGGAGTAGGATTTTTCTCCATCTCTGGTAAGATTGCAATCACAATGATATGTGTGTTCATTAATTATTAGCGTTAAATGTCTTTCTAGTTGGCTTTTTCTAGGGCCCAATGATTTCTGCGATGCAGAAAACCTGTACGGAATTTACTGTATAACATGGAATTTCAAGGAATTTGTCAAATTGTATATGAATGAATAAAAAGCAGGTCAGTACACATAGACTAGTGTCTGTGAATACTAAACCGCAAAAAGACTATTTAAATATAAATCCTGCATGTTCTGCGTGTCTCTGTGATTGAACGGCGCAGACACGTGGTTTCATTTCCCACACACACACACACACACACACACACTAAAGCACGTGTGACGCTCGCAGTGTTTTTAACCTCTGCCACCTTACTATATGATGACATTAATGCATGAACTTCATTTCCAGAGCTGCTCTGAGAGTCACTTCATCATCAGTATTTTAACATTTCATTTGAGAAAAACGTATATATATATTAGGGGTGTAACGGAACGGTACCGAATGCAGGCTTGTTTTATGCGGGGAATATACTTCAATCCGAGTTCCCACACAAACATAAGTATTCTGTCCATTTTATCACTAAATTCAGATGTTAAATGCCGTTCTGATGCTCTTTAATGTGACGTGACTGATCACTGTATAGGCGCGTCAGTTCAGGCGCGAGTGAACATGATCATCTCGTCACTTTTGTTTGTCCTTTTGTCTCGCCCAATCAGACGTCAGTGGGCGGAGATAGTGTAAATAGCCTCTGCCAACAATGCGGGCTGTTTGCACTTAGTGTAAATAGACACTCCGTTTTAATTGTTTGGAATTCATGTATGTTCTTTTGTGCAATGTTTGCTTGTAATGAAAGAAAAAGACAGTTAAAGATTCAGTTAATTAGTTTTTATATTTGACTGAGGTGCATGTCTGAAATGAACTAGAGTATTTTAATCACAAGACCAATTGAAGTTGTTTATGTTAAACATCATTTTATGCATCTTCCGTTTCATTCATGTTTTCAGCAATACATGTAATTACAGGGACTGTTGAATATGCTATATGTGGCTTTATGTGAGACAATGTGGTCATCGGTTTAAGAGCTGTATGGCAGCTTTATCAGCTGGAAAACCTGCAACGTGCGTTTAGTACTTTTCTTGCTCACGTCAAATATAGGTCGCCAGATGAAATGAAACTGGCGGAAAAGAGGCACATTCTGCTGGGTCCTTGCTCTATTTATGAATAACAGTAATAATGAATTGAACTCTAAGTTAATGCATGCTCATTATTCAGAGCCCAATTACAGCATCAACAGAGAAATTGGGACTATTTCCTTATAAAACACTTTCTCTTTCATTAGCATAACCATCATCACATGGACATTTTCTGTTGTTTTATTAATGGTTTCTTTCCCTCTACAAACAAATTGATGTGCTATACACTCATTTTCTGCTTTGAGTTGATCATCTAACTTTGGGATTATTGTTATTTCTTCAGTAAAAATCAACTCCACTATAATATAAGAGCCTTCACTGATAGATTATACTAAAATATACCTCCAATCTAGCTATAAGTTTTCCAACATTGAAAAACATTGTTTGGTTTTTTTTTATGCAAAAAGCACACAAACACTGACTTTAAATAATGTGATGTTGATGCAATATTTATGCAATATTTGCATGTTAAGGCTGTATTTGTACATTTTGCAACCCCAAAACTTTTTCTTTTTCTTTCCTTTTTCTTTTTTCATAACAGAGTGGGCACATGTCATGGTTATCAATATTTAATTTTGATTAATATTTGATTTGATCTAATACAAATACCACAAAAACGCTTCCAAAATATACTGTTATCTATTCAAAGTACACTATACTGTTCAAAAGTGTGGGATAAGTAAGCTTTTTTGGTAACACTTTATTTTAAGGTGACGTAGTTACAATACTTACAATACTTACTATAGCAATAACAGTAAATTATACATAATTACAAGTAACTAACCCTAAACCAAACCCTAACCCTATAGTATAGTACTTAATTATGTATGTAGTTAATTAATATTACTCAGTACTTATTTAAGTAAGTACAATGTAACTACGTCACCTAAAGTGTAACCATTTTTTTTTTAAAGAAATTCATCGTTTTATTCAAAAGTGACAAAAATCATGTTTTGTAGCCTGATCTCAGTTTTTTTTTCCAAGGACCTTTAAGTTAGTTAGTTCCTGTTTCCTCGTTTCTAGTTATTTGGTTACTGATTAAGTTCACCTGTATGTTCTGTGTGTCCCCCTTCATTGTGTTTTTGGTTCAGTCCCTGTGACTCGAAATCGCCCCCTATACCCTTAAACAGGGCATTATTTGAGGGGACAGCCATTTGTAGTGGTGTCTGAAACCATAGTGGACGTTCAATCCCACGTTGCACCGCAATAACGAGTGTACAGCCGATGTACACACAACGGCTGTCCGACTTCACGCACTCGTTTTCACTCACTCCTTCAAGTGAACTGTATTAGTGGACTAACGTAGGGAATAGCGATTGAGGGTTTAGGGGGCGATTTTGGATTCAGCCTTATAGTTTTCCCCAGTCTGTATAATTAGTCATGTCATCCACCTGTGTCTTGTTAATCATCTCATCATCGTTTGATGTGAATTCAGTGTGTATTTAAAGGATTAGTTCACTTCAAAATTAAAATTTATTGATATTTTACTCACCCCCATCTCATCCAAGATGTCCATGTCTTTCTTTCTTCAGTCAAAAAGAAATTAAGTTTTTTGAGGAAAAGGAAACATCCCAGGATTCTTCTTTGGCAACCAACGGTTGAAGGTCCAAATCAATGCAGTTTCAAAGGGCTCTGCACGATCCCAGACGAGGAATAGGGTCTTATCTAGACAAACCATCTGCCATTTTCAAAACATTTTTAAAATGTATATACTTTTTAACCTAAACTGCTCATCTTGCGCTGCTCTGCGGAGCGCCAGTGATTACGTAATCACGCCGGAAGGTCAAGTACCACCCCGGTGTTTACAAAGTGCACATGCGAAGACTAATACAAACATCTTTTAGCAAATAAAGGTTGACCCTCCTATTATCTTTGGGGTCAATTTGATCCAATTCAATGTTTAACATTTGTAAATACACGATTGACATCATTTTTTTTCGCTTTAGATTGAATGACTTTTCCTAATTTAATGGGGACAACTCTTTAAACATAAAATTAACATGATGATATTTTTTCAATGTCCTGTACACATTTTTGTAGCATCTGTGTTCGTTGGGGTCAATTTGACCCCAGGCTCTTTTAGCTGTATAAAACATAAGAAATATCAAAATTTTACACACATTTGCTTTGGTTGTTTTATTGAGGTCACTATAACATGCTATAATTGTATATATTCAATATAATATTCAGACAACTTCCCGCTGTTTTAGGGCTCTAACCTAACCTAACCATACCTGTAGTATTGCGAGAACCACTAGTAGCTCACATTATTATGGTCCCACTCCCCACTTGAACGACAGGGTAGACATATTACTGCTAATGTCATCAAAATGGTTCCAGGGCCCACTAGATATGCTGTCAGCCATAAATGACCTGAGACATAAACCTTTGTAAAAAAAAAAAAAAAATCTGGAAGTTTAAATTGATGGGGTCAAATTGACACCAGTGGGTAAAAAAATGTTATCAGATTTGAGGGTAATAGGAGGGTTAAACAACGATGTCGGACGATTTTGAAATTGGAGATGAAGTGTTTTTTGGTAAAGAGCGTTTGTATTAGTCCTCACACGTTCGCTTGTGCCGGTACTTCCGCCTACGTCTAGCGTGACCTTTTCCGACGTGATTACTCAATCCGTGGTGTGCCGCAGAGCAGCGCAAGATGAGCAATTTAGGTTAAAAAATATATACATTTAATTATTTCTTTTTTTTAAAAAGGGAGATGGTTTCACTAGATAAGACCCTATTCCTCGTCTGGGATCGTGCAGAGCCTCTGAAGCCCTTCCTCTGAAACTGCATTGATTTGGACCTTCAACCGTTGGTTGCCATTGAAGTCCATTATGAGGAGAAAAATCCTGGAATGTTTTCCTCAAACTTAATTTCTTTTCCACCGAAGAAAGAAAGACACAAATATCTTGGATGAGATGGCGGTGAGTAAAATAAATGCAGCTTTGGTGAGCAGAAGAGACTTCTTTCAAAAACATTATAAATCTCTTGATTTATAAGCCTCTTGAAAAAGGCTTGATTCACATATTTAGGATTTGGGTACGAATCAACCACTGAAAAACTCATATTTGTTGAATAATTGAATGATGGCCCTGTATTTTGTGTCTGAAATGGAAAAACATGCTTTCTTGAAAGTTGTAGCCTAGCACAGTTTCCTGACCTACAAACAAATGTTTTCAAAAGGCAATCTACACTTGCGTCACGTGACTGTTTCATAAAATAAAGATGTTTATTTATGTTACACAATCATCCCGCTCCAATACTGGCCAGTGTTTATACATCAGTTAAATGTGGATCAGGTCCAAAATTTCTAAACACCTTGAAAAAGAACACTGGCAAAAAAGGTCATGATTGTTAAATGTATTTGTGTGTAATAGGTTGCGGTCATGAATGGCTGAACACTCCACTTTATAGCGGCGCTCTGTCCCACTTTCCTTTCTTGTGCTTGACAGTGAAGGTCCTTCAACATGGATAGTAAGGACACAGAGAACAATACTTATGCTAATGATGTACAGTAAAATAATGGTAATTTATGGAATCACTTCACTAAGTCCGACCCACACTGTAATGATACCGTTAAAGAGACACTTCATGACAAATGATCATGGCTGATGTTGGGCATTTCTCACGCAAATACTTCCATCGGGGAATCGCACAAAAACAAGCCTATGTCACATTTCACCCCAGGATCAAAATAAAAACAATAGTATTGCATGACTGTTTTTAAGAAACTTTTATATGATTTTAAAGACAATTAAGTATAAAAGGGATAGTTCACCCTAAAAGAAAAAAAAAAAAGTCATAATTTACTTTTTATGAATCATGTTTTATTGTGCTTTTTCTGGAACCACAGAGTCTCATGAACACGCAGTCGTGCACAGAAGATCAACGGCCAAGGTCAGGATTTTCCTTAAATAACACACTAAAACATGTGGAATATACGACATGGGGTCACATGGGGTCATTCTGTGATACTTTTGCATCTGTTTTTGAAAGCTTGATGCTGTTCACTAGTCACTGCCATTTAATTATCTGTTTGTGGTCTGAAAAAGAAAGAAGGGCATATGGCATTTGAATAACACCAAATGATGACTTAAAGGGGACCTATTATGAAAAATTCACTTTTACATGGTGTTTGAACATAAATTTGTGTCAGCAGTGTGTACACAACCACCCTATAATGGTAAAAATCCACCCACGCCTTTTTGGTCCCAGAACAAGCCGTTTGCAGATTCTACATTTCGTGACGTCACATGTGCTTAGGCCCCGCCTGCAAATGCTGACAGACTCCGCCATGTTTATCTCCTCGCCAGAGTATTTAACAGCAGCATTCAAGTAAGAAATGTGTTCTTATTAAAGCTACTAAAGTTATTCAGTCGAGAACACTGATTTCCGTTGTGTGTTGTGGCTTGATTTCTACGTGTTGTGGCTTGATTTCGTTGTGTTGTGGCTTGATTTCGTCGTGTTGCGGCTTGATTTCGTTGTGTTGCGGCTTGATTTCGTCGTGTTGTGGCTTGATTTCGTTGTGTTGTGGCTTGATTTCCGTTGTGTTGTGGCTTGATTTCGTTGTGTTGTGGCTTGATTTCCGTCGTGTTGTGGCTTGATTTCGTCGTGTTGTGGCTTGATTTCGTCGTGTTGTGGCTTGATTTTGTTGTGTTGTAGCTTGATTTCGTTGTGTTGTGGCTTGATTTTGTTGTGTTGTGGCTTGTTTCCGTTGTGTTGTGGCTTGATTTCGTTGTGTTGTGGCTTGATTTCGTTCGGTTGTGGCTTGATTTCTGTTGTGTTGTGGCTTGATTTCTGTTGTGTTGTGGCTTGATTTCGTTGTGTTGCGGCTTGATTTCTACGTGTTGTGGCTTGATTTCGTTGTGTTGTGGCTTGATTTCTACGTGTTGTGGCTTGATTTCTGTTGTGTTGTGGCTTGATTTCTATGTGTTGTGGCTTGATTTCTGTTGTGTTGTGGCTTGATTTTGTTGTGTTGCGGCTTGATTTCTACGTGTTGCGGCTTGATTTCGTTGTGTTGTGGCTTGATTTCGTCGTGTTGCGGCTTGATTTCGTTGTGTTGTGGCTTGATTTCGTTGTGTTGTGGCTTGATTTCCGTTGTGTTGTGGCTTGTTTCCGTTGTGTTGTGGCTTGATTTCGTTGTGTTGTGGCTTGATTTCCGTCGTGTTGTGGCTTGATTTCGTCGTGTTGTGGCTTGATTTTGTTGTGGCTTGATTTTGTTGTGTTGTGGCTTGATTTTCGTTGTGTTGTGGCTTGTTTCTGTTGTGTTGTGGCTTGTTTCCGTTGTGTTGTGGCTTGATTTTGTTGTGTTGTGGCTTGATTTTGTGTTGTGGCTTGATTTCGTTGTGTTGTGGCTTGATTTCGTTGTGTTGTGGCTTGATTTCCGTTGTGTTGTGGCTTGATTTTGTTGTGTTGTGGCTTGATTTTGTTGTGTTGTGGCTTGATTTCTGTTGTGTTGTGGCTTGATTTTGTTGTGTTGTGGCTTGATTTTCGTTGTGTTGTGGCTTGATTTCGTTGTGTTGTGGCTTGATTTCGTTGTGTTGTGGCTTGATTTTGTTGTGTTGTGGCTTGATTTTGTTGTGTTGTGGCTTGATTTCGTTGTGTTGTGGCTTGATTTCGTTGTGTTGTGGCTTGATTTCCGTTGTGTTGTGGCTTGATTTTGTTGTGTTGTGGCTTGATTTCCGTTGTGTTGTGGCTTGAGTTTCGTTGTGTTGTGGCTTGATTTCCGTTGTGTTGTGGCTTGATTTTGTTGTGTTGTGGCTTGATTTTGTTGTGTTGTGGCTTGATTTCCGTTGTGTTGTGGCTTGATTTCGTTGTGTTGTGGCTTGAGTTTCGTTGTGTTGTGGCTTGATTTCGTTGTGTTGTGGCTTGATTTCCGTTGTGTTGTGGCTTGTTTCCGTTGTGTTGTGGCTTGATTTCGTTGTGTTGTGGCTTGATTTCCGTCGTGTTGTGGCTTGATTTCGTCGTGTTGTGGCTTGATTTTGTTGTGTTGTAGCTTGATTTCGTTGTGTTGTGGCTTGATTTTGTTGTGTTGTGGCTTGTTTCCGTTGTGTTGTGGCTTGATTTCGTTGTGTTGTGGCTCGATTTCCGTTGTGTTGTGGCTTAATTTTGTCGTGTTGTGGCTTGATTTCGTCGTGTTGTGGCTTGATTTTGTTGTGTTGTGGCTTGATTTTGTTGTGTTGTGGCTTGTTTCCGTTGTGTTGTGGCTTGATTTCGTTGTGTTGTGGCTCGATTTCCGTTGTGTTGTGGCTTAATTTTGTTGTGTTGTGGCTTGATTTCCGTTGTGTTGTGGCTGGATTTCCGTTGTGTTGTGGCTGGATTTCCGTTGTGTTGTGGCTTGATTTCGTTGTGTTGTGGCTTGATTTCCGTTGTGTTGTGGCTTGATTTCGTTCTGTTGTGGCTTGATTTTGTTGTGTTGCGGCTTGATTTCTACGTGTTGTGGCTTGATTTCGTTGTGTTGTGGCTTGATTTCGTTGTGTTGTGGCTTGATTTTGTTGTGTTGCGGCTTGATTTCTACGTGTTGTGGCTTGTTTCTGTTGTGTTGTGGCTTGTTTCCGTTGTGTTGTGGCTTGATTTTGTTGTGTTGTGGCTTGATTTCCGTTGTGTTGTGGCTTGATTTCCGTTGTGTTGTGGCTTGTTTCTGTTGTGTTGTGGCTTGTTTCCGTTGTGTTGTGGCTTGATTTTGTTGTGTTGTGGCTTGATTTTGTGTTGTGGCTTGATTTCGTTGTGTTGTGGCTTGATTTCGTTGTGTTGTGGCTTGATTTCCGTTGTGTTGTGGCTTGATTTTGTTGTGTTGTGGCTTGATTTTGTTGTGTTGTGGCTTGATTTCTGTTGTGTTGTGGCTTGATTTTGTTGTGTTGTGGCTTGATTTTCGTTGTGTTGTGGCTTGATTTCGTTGTGTTGTGGCTTGATTTTGTTGTGTTGTGGCTTGATTTTGTTGTGTTGTGGCTTGATTTCGTTGTGTTGTGGCTTGATTTCGTTGTGTTGTGGCTTGATTTCCGTTGTGTTGTGGCTTGATTTTGTTGTGTTGTGGCTTGATTTCCGTTGTGTTGTGGCTTGAGTTTCGTTGTGTTGTGGCTTGATTTCCGTTGTGTTGTGGCTTGATTTTGTTGTGTTGTGGCTTGATTTTGTTGTGTTGTGGTTTGATTTCCGTTGTGTTGTGGCTTGATTTCGTTGTGTTGTGGCTTGATTTCGTTGTGTTGTGGCTTGATTTTGTTGTGTTGTGGCTTGATTTCGTTGTGTTGTGGCTTGATTTCCGTTGTGTTGTGGCTTGATTTCGTTGTGTTGTGGCTTGATTTTGTTGTGTTGTGGCTTGATTTCGTTGTGTTGTGGCTTGATTTCGTTGTGTTGTGGCTTGATTTTGTTGTGTTGTGGCTTGATTTCGTTGTGTTGTGGCTTGATTTCGTTGTGTTGTGGCTTGATTTTGTTGTGTTGTGGCTTGATTTCGTTGTGTTGTGGCTTGATTTTGTTGTGTTGTGGCTTGATTTTGTTGTGTTGTGGCTTGATTTCGTTGTGTTGTGGCTTGATTTTGTTGTGTTGTGGCTTGATTTTGTTGTGTTGTGGCTTGATTTCGTTGTGTTGTGGCTTGATTTTGTTGTGTTGTGGCTTGATTTCGTTGTGTTGTGGCTTGATTTCGTTGTGTTGTGGCTTGATTTTGTTGTGTTGTGGCTTGATTTTGTTGTGTTGTGGCTTGATTTCTGTTGTGTTGTGGCTTGATTTCGTTGTGTTGTGGCTTGATTTCCGTTGTGTTGTGGCTTGATTTTGTTGTGTTGTGGCTTGATTTCGTTGTGTTGTGGCTTGAGTTTCGTTGTGTTGTGGCTTGATTTCGTTGTGTTGTGGCTTGATTTTGTTGTGTTGTGGCTTGATTTTGTTGTGTTGTGGCTTGATTTCGTTGTGTTGTGGCTTGAGTTTCGTTGTGGCTTGATTTCGTTGTGTTGTGGCTTGATTTAGTTGTGTTACGGCTTGATTTTGTTGTGTTGTGGCTTGATTTCGTTGTGTTGTGGCTTGATTTCGTTGTGTTGTGGCTTGATTTCGTTGTGAAACTTCACAGACACATTCTGGGGACACCAGAGACTTACAGTATATTACATCTTGTAACAAAGGGGCATAATAAGTTGCCTTTTTAATTTCATTTTAGGGTGAACTGTTCCTTTAAATCTTATTATACAGTTATGCAATTCCCATTAGATTTTCAGTACTGTAATGATATATATATTTTTTTATTTACCAAGAAGGAGCAGAGATAAATCCAGATCCACATTCAGTCTCCCCCTTTTCAATGCAGTTGCCATAGGGTACATATACTTTAAAAGCTTGAAGGACATTTGATCAAATTCGTGACTGATTGTCTCAAGTGTCATGCCAACAAAACACTGGGTGGCGTTTTCCTCCGGGCTGCAGCAGATACTGGCCCACTGCCTCCTGCTTTGTCACAATCAACATCCATCAGCACTGTGCCAAGTCAATCCATAAAAGCTCCACAGAGCGGCTGTCAATGAGAACACAGATAAACTGTAATCAGGAAACACTTTCGGCCTCCTTAGTGTCAGTAACTATGGCAACATCACAATCAGAGAGGACGACTCAAAAAGATGGCGATCTTTATTGCAAGTGCGATATTTATGTATTTATTTAATAAACAATACCATACTATTATATACTGTACATACTGTTGTAAGAGTATTTCAGTTATAGTTATGTGAGATGCATTGTCTTCATTTGACCTATTTTCATGTCACTCTTTTCTCTCTTTGCATGCACATGTTCTGACCTCCAAACAGACGGAAGAGGCTCTCGAGACGGGAATAAACATCTCCAAAAAGACAGCAAAGAGGAAAAACAACTGGACATAGCTCTTGTTTTGTCTTTCAACAAACTATTTTTTTTTCTCCAGGGTTTTTCTTCTTTTTAAACGAATGGCTTGATCTTTCCTTTCATGCAGAATCTTTTAAAACACTTTAAAAAAAATAATGAATATGACTGTATTTTTTACAATTTTAGGGAAATGGGAAGCAGAAATAACAGGGTTTGTATAGTTTTTTGCTCACTGTAATAAAATGATTGTGCTTTTAACAATAAAATACTGTAAAAATGCTACAGGAAAAAGCTAAGAGTAAGTTTCCTTACTATATACAGTGAATAACTGTACTTGACCTAACCTTACATTCAATTTAAGGTTTACTGTAAAATACTGTTAAATTGACAGTTTTTGCGAGTGTTACTTTAGTGTCACCATGATGGTGTTTAGTATGCGTGTGATTGACACAGTGCACCTTCTATATATTAATATTTAACTTCTCAGCTTGTAGAAAAGCTGCTTGTGATGAACTTTGATTCATCATGTGACTTTCTCATCACCATATATACACTCACCTAAAGGATTATTAGGAACACCATACTAATACTGTGTTTGACCCCCTTTCGCCTTCAGAACTGCCTTAATTCTACGTGGCATTGATTCAACAAGGTGCTGAAAGCATTCTTTAGAAATGTTGGCCCATATTGATAGAATAGCATCTTGCAGTTGATGGAGATTTGTGGGATGCACATCCAGGGCACGAAGCTCCCGTTCCACCACATCCCAAAGATGCTCTATTGGGTTGAGATCTGGTGACTGTGGGGGCCATTTTAGTACAGTGAACTCATTGTCATGTTCAAGAAACCAATTTGAAATTATTCGAGCTTTGTGACATGGTGCATTATCCTGCTGGAAGTAGCCATCAGAGGATGGGTACATGGTGGTCATAAAGGGATGGACATGGTCAGAAACAATGCTCAGGTAGGCCGTGGCATTTAAACGATGCCCAATTGGCACTAAGGGGCCTAAAGTGTGCCAAGAAAACATCCCCCATACCATTACACCACCACCACCAGCCTGCACAGTGGTAACAAGGCATGATGGATCCATGTTCTCATTCTGTTTACGCCAAATTCTGACTCTACCATCTGAATGTCTCAACAGAAATCCAGACTCATCAGACTCATCAGACTCATCAGACCAGTCCAGTCTTCAACTGTCCAATTTTGGTGAGCTCGTGCAAATTGTAGCCTCTTTTTCCTATTTGTAGTGGAGATGAGTGGTACCCGGTGGGGTCTTCTGCTGTTGTGGCCCATCCGCCTCAAGGTTGTGCGTGTTGTGGCTTCACAAATGCTTTGCTGCATACCTCGGTTGTAACGAGTGGTTATTTCAGTCAAAGTTGCTCTTCTATCAGCTTGAATTAGTCTGCCCATTCTCCTCTGACCTCTAGCATCAACAAGGCATTTTCGCCCACAGGACTGCCGCATACTGGATGTTTTTCCCTTTTCACACCATCCTTTGTAAACTCTAGAAATGGTTGTGCGTGAAAATCCCAGTAACTGAGCAGATTGTGAAATACTCAGACCGGCCCGTCTGGCACCAACAACCATGCCACGCTCAAAATTGCTTAAATCCCCTTTCTTTCCCATTCTGACATTCAGTTTGGAGTTCAGGAGATTGTCTTGACCAGGACCACACCCCTAAATGCATTGAAGCAACTGCCATGTGATTGGTTGATTAGATAATTGCATTAATGAGAAATTGAACAGGTGTTCCTAATAATCCTTTAGGTGAGTGTATATAATTATCATTATAGCAGTTAATGAAATTATACGTTGTTTTACTGTAAATAAATCTGTAAAACCTAAAACGCTTTGGCAACCACAGCTGCCAGTTTTTTTGTTGTTGTTTTTTTACCGTAAATTTAACGGAATATTTTTACAGTGCACAACAACAGCCGGAATGCATTATTTTCCTGTTATCACTGTAAAGCTGCTTTGAAACTATCTGTATTATATAAAGCATTATACAAATAAAGGTGACTGGACTTTTTCTGCATTATTAACATTCTTCAATCATGTCCCCCAAGTTTTGAAGCTTCAAATATTATATTTCATTCAAGTCTCACACACCGTGAAAAGCTTCACAGTCAAATCTACACCAACAGTTAGAAGACCAGAATACAAAATGTGATTACAGCATAGATTTACATTAACACATGCTGATATTTGCACATGAATTATTATATTTTCTTGTTTTACATTAGCTTTCTCTCTCTTTCACACACACATGACCGAATTCATATGACTTGCAGACAATTCTTTCCATATGTTTTTAGCATATCAGAAGCATATTTATAAAAAACAGAACTGCACTCATCCGTTGAATTTATGGGGTGTTTTGTGTACAGACCTCGTGTTATTAAACATGTAAAGAGATAATTTTCCTATTCCACACGCTTGTCTTTCCAGGATTGAATTATCAATTGGGCTGTCCATAAAATTAATCAAAAAGACCGAGCGATTCATTTTACAATATAAAATAACTGATTACATTTTCTATTGTAATGCGTTTTAATTTATTTTTATTTTTTTTCCTGTGATAGCAAAGCTGAACTTTCAGCTTATATTTTTGTGAAATTTGCTAACCTGATCTTGAAAATCCTGAAAATAAATAAATAAATAAATAACAAGAACAACAACAATAATAATAATGTGTGTTGTTTTTTTCAGGATACTTTGATGAATAGAAAGATCAAAAGAACAGCATTTATTTGAAATAGAAATCTATTGTGACATTATAAACTAACTTTTATTTTAAAAAAAGGCACTTTTTTATTCTAAAAGTTAATGCAGCACCCATGTACATTTTGTGACATTTCGATGAAGAAAACATCCATCTGTAAACATAATGGACTTATGTTAATAATTAATCGGATATGATGCACACATACAGAGTATGATGAAGATGTACAGTACTGTACAGTAGGCATGACCCAGCTGGTGTTTTTTGGCTCTTGTTCTGTTCTGCCTGCTATCTATAGCCTCTCTAGCCACAGGCCGGATGAAATATGAATGTATCTGTGCGGTGTGTATGCCAGCCGTGGCTCTGTGGGTCTCACGCTGATAACATACAGAGCTGCAGGACGCGGGACTCTGCAGCTAAATTGGCTCTTAATGCAGATTTTGCCCTGAATCACTCCCTGTAGAATAAGCGTCAATTTGGTACATGCAGTGTGAGAATTTGTAATGGCAAGAGGGTCGGTTTGGAAAGAAGTGTTTTAGCTTTTCTTAAGAATGAGTGATCCTACAAAGACATATTGGCGTTTCATAAATATCATTGTTACACTATCTTACACTATCTGTGTTTCTCAAGCAGCACTCATCAGGCACAGTAAAAGTGATGCTATATTTGTATATTCTGTATTTATGGGGAAAATGGTAGAAATTTAGTTTGAACTGTGATGGGAGACAAAGATTTAACTTGTTTTGCTCCAGGTGCTGATTTTCAATTGATTTTGCTTCACTACCGAGGTCGCGACTCAAAACAGTGCTAAACCTGAAACCTGTAATGAATGTCATCTGCACTGTAAAAATAATATATGATCAATAAGTTATGACAACATACACTATATTGCAAAATGTATTGGGACACCCCTCCAGATCACTGAATTCAGGTGTTGCAATCACTTCATGGCCACAGGTGTATAAATCAAGCACTAGGCATGCAGACGCTTCTACAAACATTTGTGAAAGAATGGGTCGCTCTCAGGAGCTCAGTGAACTCAAGCGTGGTACCGTGATAGGTTGCCACCTGTGCAATAAGTCCATTCCTGAAATTCCCTCACTACTAAATATTCCACGCTCAACTGTTAGTGGGATTATAACAAAGTGGAAGCAATTGGGAACAACAGTAACTCAGCCACGAAGTGATAGGCCACATAAAATCACAGAGTGGGGTCAGCACATGCTGAGGGTCACAGTGCACAGAAGTCACCAACTTTCTGCAGAGTCAATAGCTGCAGACCTCCAAACTTTGTGTGGCCTTCAGATTAGCTCAAGAACAGTGTGTAGAGAGCTTCATGGAATGGATGGAAACCAAGTAACTCATCCAAGCCTTACATCACTAAATGCAATGCAAAGCGTGGGAGGCAGTGGGGTAAAGCACGCCGCCACTGGGCTCTAGAGCAGTGGAGACGTGTTCTCTGGAGTGACGCTTCTCTGTCTGGCAATCCCATGGATGAGTCTGGGTTTGGCGGTTGCCAGGAGAACGGTACATGCCTGACTGCATTGTGCCAAGTGTAAGGTTTGGTGGAGGGTGGATTATGGTGTGGGGTTGTTTTTCAGGGGTTGGGCTTGGCCCCTTAGTTCTAGTGAAAGAAACTCTTAATGCTTCAGCATACCAAGACATTTTGGACCATTTCATGCTCCCAACTTTGTGGGAACAGTTTGGGGATGGCCCCTTCCTGTCCCAACATGACTGCGCACCAGTGCACAAAGCGTCGGTCCATAAAGACATGGATGAGCGAGTTTGGTGTGGAGGAACTTGACTGGCCTGCACAGAGTCCTGACCTCAACCCGATAGAACACCTTTGGGATGAATTAGAGCGGAGACTGTGAGCCAGGCCTTCTCGTCCAACATCAGTGCCTGACCTCACAAATGCTCTTCTAGAAGAATTGTCAAAAATTCCCATAAACACACTCCTAAACCTTGTGGAAAGCCTTCCCAGAAGAGTTGAAGCTGTTATAGCTGCAAAGGGTGGGCCAACTCCATATTAAACCCTACGGATTAAGAATGGGATGTCATTAAAGCTCATGTGCATGTAAAGGCAGGCGTCTCAAAACTTTTGGCAATATAGTGTATGTTTTTTTAACATTGTTAACTCATCAAAATAAGCCATTTTCAACCTTTTTTATATGTTATTCAAGATTCAACAAATTTTTAAGGCAGTTTAATGTAATTTAAGTTGAAATCACTTAAACATACAAGTTGTTTGTACATAATTTAAAGCAGCAACTTTTTTTTTTCTTTTTTTTTTCCTAAAGCACATTGAATTATGAAATGTGCTAAATAAAATGTGCCTCAACCTGCATAACGAGGCCATCACACCCAGCCCAGTTTCATGCTAACATCTGTATAATCTGACTAAGCGATGGAAGAATCTGCACCAAATTTTATATATGTGATAAAAAATAGTCAAAAGACATCAAAGAAAAATAAAATATGGAAAGCGCTTTCTCTTTTTAAAAGACATCAAGCCTGTTTATTTTGCTATCCCTCCTCAAAAAGATTCTGATGCACGGATAGACGTTTAGTTGATCAGTTGCACATCAAAAAAACCGAAGCTCAAACGTGTTATTTAGACTCAAAATAATTAATTGGTTTGAGTAGAGCCAACTCAAATTAAACAAACTAGTTTTATGAGTATTTAGAACTTTCTTTTTCTTTTGAGTTCACAAAACTGACATATTTTAAGTAATCAGAATTTTCATTTCGTTTCAGCTTTATGAACTTGTTTCTTTAATTTAGACAAACATACATTTAACTGAAACTGGGCTGGGATTTATATTTCCCAGCATGCTTTGCCATGGCACTCGAAAGGGAGAGTAAATGCTAAAATGACCATCGAGTGAAGCCTGAGATTGGTTTGAGATATACAGCTATACAGTTCTATATTGCTGTACTCAATATACAGCCATTGCTATGCTATGCTGATGCTATCAAAGCATTGTGTTAACTATATATATATATATATATACGTACATGCCTCATTCGACCACTCCAGACATGTAGGCGCGCCCGCCATCTTGCAAGGGTCAGCGTGTCGTCACTCGAAGAAATGACAGAAACCACAGAAATTTTATACTGTCAAATTAAGAAGCGTTAAATAAATGTGATAGAAATGAACATATTTAGTTAATCTCATTGAGAATACAATAAAATCACCCTATTCATTCCCTGAATTTAATACTCCATTAACCTAAAAGGCTTGGTAAGATCTGTACGTTTCTGAAGTTGCTAATTGAAGTACAATTTTTTCCAATGCTGTTCATTTTCTCATCCTCCAGTGCAAATATCTCAACCCAGAACATCATGTTCTCATGTCATATGGTGATCCATCAACGCCTCTGCTATTTTAACTACAGTACATGTGTTTTGAATGCTGGCATCTCTTAACGCACAAAAAAAAAAAAAGATGACATACAGAAAGTGAGCCGGCTTGACGAGGAGGAGATAATTACATGAAGGCCATTAACAGAGCTCGTCTTGTGAGAAGGATCCATCAGAAGTAATCAGTGCTGTCGTCACATTAAATAAATGAGGCTAGAAGACAAAATTACAATCACACTTTATGAAATACAAAATATAAGTCAGTGAGATTTTAGTGATATTTGGAACTGATAACTTTTGAAAATGATTATACTTCCAGAACAAGGCCACTGAAACAGTAAGCGATCTCTGTTGCGCTCTACAATGACACAATGGAAGCTCAGTTCAGAAGCAGAGGCCATTAGCAGTTTGCAGAAGGCCAGTGGTGTAAGCCTCTTTCCTTCTCAGTGACTCTCAAAGGGTAATGAAGCCAGAGATCCTTTTTGCATCCGGAAAAATCACACAGATGAAAACTGACAGGCCCAGCCGATCGATCCGGCCAGTTTAGTTCTCCTGGGAAGATCCTAATGGAGTTTGAGCACAGCCAAACAGTCATGTGTACAGACAGAAGCTCCTGAGACTTTACATGCATGTTGGATACATTGCAGTTTTTTTTTTTTCTTCATATGTTGTTTTGAGTGTGTGCACAACTTGTTAGTATGCAACGCTTCCTAAAGCCAAGTAACCATAACCAAGTATACCATAACCTCTGTGCATGATTTGTTTACTGAGTACTGAGTTACATGTTTTCAGTATTCCATTAATGAAAGTCATGCATTCCTAAGAGATCTGAGAACGTCACCATGCAAAAATCAAAACTTACTTTTTTATGGAATATTGCAGCATTCACTGTAAATTATTTATCCGAGCACCTCGTAATCTTGAATCAGAATATCTTCCCTTCTCTCTTGCAGCATCTCTTCTCTTCTCTGATGACAAGGGCAGAGCAACCTGTCACTCACATGAGATCCACCAATAGGAAACCACAACCATCCAACCATCCAATCAATTCCCCACAGGCAAAATCAAGCCCCGCCCTACATTTGTTCTAGCTCCAGAAACGTTTCACTTATACGTCACAATGGAAAAAGACGAATGCATAATTCTGTTTAATGCCAACATTAAAAATGTAGCCGATCATTTACGGATCAAGTTAGCACAATAGCCACTTTTCCACCGTCGGGCCGAGCGGTTCTTAGAATGGTAAGGAACGGTTCCAGTTGTGTTTCCACTTGAGCCTGGTACGGCACGGCACGATTACAAACCGTTCTCGGCATGGAACTCTCGGCACGGTTGTCTACCGTGCTGGTAGAATCCATGAAATGATGTTTTATTAACAAGGTTCTGGAGGAGCACATTCAGATAATTGACACAGGTGGAGAGCACTCAGCTAATCAACAATAAGGTGTATATCAGTTTATCAGCATCCCTCCACCACCCCTTCTCCACTTTTCCCTTTTAGTTCTAACCACTTACATACACGGGGGGGATTCTGGGTTCGGGCCAAATTCCGAGCTCAAAGCCCTCCCCCCGGACAGCACGCCAAATATGCATTTAAATATACTCTCCATAAATTATATGTAAGTGTGAACTCGTGAAATGACGTCGCCGCTCAGGATTTGTCACTTGTCTGTTGCCTGGCTACCAGTTTCTCTGTAGCTGGCTAAGCGCTCTATTTGAGCGACGTAAACACAAATTAATAATAAAATTAAAATAAATATCTGATCACCTTCTATAATGCGTCGTTATTTACGCCTCATATCATCAGTAAACCGCTGTGTTGCCAAGGAAACGACTGATGTTTTTGTATGACATTCCAAAGAGTGGCCGTTATCAGCCCCACAGTGGAAAATGAAACCAGAACCGTACCAGCTGGCCCGGATCAGCATGGAATAGAACGGTTACACAATGATAACTGTTCGGCCCGGCGGTGGAAAAGCGGCTATTGTTATTAACCCCTAGAGGTCGATGGTCGTGCCGGCGCGACCGACTCGCTTTTTTTCTTATCAGTGCGAAAGACACTAAAAATACTCCGTCGATTTTGGCCATTCACGCAAGTGTTATACATTATAATCTGTTAAGTTTCTACTTTTGTGTACACTCACAATACAAACAAAATGTTGTGCTTTTTGCAAAATAAAGAAAACAAACATGATGCGCGATCTGCAGCCTCTCTGTCAATGAAGTCCAATCGGATACTCTTCAGGAAATGAACTGTAACTTAGTGAACACTTATCACACAAACATGAGACATATGTCTAAAGAAACACTGAAATGTCACGTTTTATATAATGTAAATCAAATCGAAAATAAATATTCTCTGTTTATGTAATCTGTTTGAAAAGAGCGAGATGTCAGTCGTTCGCAAGCGCCTCATTATCTGCTAATGCGGCCACGCCCACGGAGCGCGCGTACAAATTCTGATGCGATCCATGCAAGTATCCCCGCCCGCATCACCTCGAAAAAACGCATCAAGGTTAGTGAGATTCGTGTACTGTACATCGTTTTTGGAATTATCCTGGAATAATTTACCTCAGAAGAAGAGCTGGTTTCATGTCGAGGAGCAACGGATCCAGACGATTATTGTGGCGGGTAAGTTTATTCTGTTCTTTATTCTAATCGCAATATAGACTAGTGTCTGTGAATATTAAATCGTTTAAATATGAATCCTGCATGTTCTACGTGTCTCTGTGTGAATGAATGGAGCTGACACGCAGTTTCATTTGCTACACACACTTACAGTAGTAAACATGCCATATTGGCTTTTCCCAAACTATATTGCTAAAATTGACTGAAATATGTAATAAATACTGAAATAAAATGTTTTAGTTATGTATTAAATTGACCCGAAGCCCTAAAATGATTTTTTCTATTTTTGTATTATTTTTTATTTTATTTACCATTATTACTAGATATTTTATTACTTTATTTACTACATTATTACTTACTAAATTACTAGATTTTATCAATAAATAATATAATTTAAGCACATTATTCACATTTTTTCAACTTCAATTCAAAATAACTCAACATTTCATGCATAACCCTGTTAATGCAGTTCAGAATATCTCACATTGGGTGTCTCTGCCGACCTCTTTGGAAAAAAAAAAAATATATATATATATATAACATGATATTTCATGACTCTTGCCACTAGATGGCCTTTTAGCTCTATATGGAGCAAATGAGCTGTTCCGCTGGGTCCTAAAGTCAGTTCTTGAGTTTATCTCTTCAGTATGAGTAAAGTTTAGTTTTAATTTTGAGCATTTTTAGATCAATGTTTCTATGTTATAACATGTTTCTATGTTGTTTTATTATTGCATATGAAAACACAACATGCAAATCTAGCAACTGCTACACTAATACTCATTACAGTCCTATCATATAAACACAGTTAAAGGAGAGCCGATCACAACTGATTTATTTGGCAAATACATAATTTAATAAAACACACAAACCCCAAAATCACTCAAACCTGAACTCGTAAAGACGTTTTTTTTGTGGTGAAAAATATCTGCAGGTTCATGGCATGCCGGCACTTCAGTAATTACGAACACATGTAAGGGCGGAAATGAACCAGAAAAGACATTATGCAAATGTAATTATTATGGCTGAGCAATTCATCAGAGCCGCAGATAATTCAGTTAATGGAATGTGCCATAAATTAGAGTGATTTCCTCTGAATGGTGTGCTGAGTGAAGGGGTCTGTCGAGGTGATGCCATGATGGTCTGTCCAGAACGGCTGGCTGGTGTCCTGTGAACGATTACTGAAAATCATCTGCGACTTTGACTGGCCACATTTACACACGTCAATGACTTGCATGCATGAGGAGGACTCTTATTAAGTTATGAGAACGTTATTTTGGAATGTTCACTGAAGTTTTTCTTTTCTTTTTTGTTTTTTAATTAAGGGAACATTAAGGGAACATTCCCTTTTAGAATTCTGCAAACATTATGAGAATGTTACTTTTGAATGTTCCGAAACAAGTACTGACATTTTTCAAGCATTAGACTAAAGTCCAATTAAAACATTCCATGAATTTGAAATTCCACATTTTTGTTCTAACGTTATTAAATAAATGACTCTGAACACATATTCTATTAACGTTACTGGAAGAATGTTTGTTCATAACATTGAAATAACCTTGACAGAACATTCTGAGAATGTTCCCTGTTAGCTGAGAATATAGATCCTATTATTCCTGAACAGCAGAGTGGATCATTTCAGCAGTAAATGTTTGTGTGAGAGTCAGTTGAAGCGGTTGGATGGAGGACAGAAGAAGGAGATTTCTGTGGGAAATTTCAACAGCTAAATGTTTCTTCCTTCACCTACTTGACATTTTCACATTTGCCTGCAGCCGCTGGGGAGTTGGGTTCAGTCAGAGATCAGGGATGTTCTGAGGGCATTGTAATTTTCGCCTTCACCTTGTCTTTGACTGGATGTCCCCAGCAGCGTCCATCACTAACTGAGACACAGTCCATCTGCTAACGCCACAGTGTGAGACTGTCTCAATATTCTCATTATCAAAGGTGGGGAAAGACTCCAAGAAATAAATAAATTAAAAACTTGCACCACACAGCTGTCTGTTTATAATAATGTCACAATGAACTTCACACTGGATGATCTCTGATCAACAATTAGTGTCTAAAGCACATTCGACCGACTTACACACATAACTTTATATGCAATTGCAAAAAATAAGATAAAAAATGTATAGTCTATTCTAAAATAAAGCTGAATGCACATATTCTCTTCCGGAGGTTTCTTTGTTTGAGCCAAAGCATTTATTATGTAGCTATTCAAGTAGGTCAAATTATATTGTGCATCCACGCCTAACATTTGTACTTTCACAAACTTCCACTCATTCTTGAGAGTTATGAGACAGATGGTGGAAAGCAACATCAAAAGCAATAGCTGTAGTCAAGTCAGAGAGGAGAATATGTGATTCAAGTCAATGGGAAGACTAAATGAGAGAGTATTTGGAAGAAAAACGGCTGTCCGAATTCACTCACTCGTTTTCATTCACTCCTTTAAGTGAACTGTATTAGTGGACTAATGTAGGGAATTAGGGTTTACAGAGAATGGTCCGAAAAATAGAAAATATCAAGTGAGTGTCCATTCTGTGGGTGAAATTGCCTCGTTGATGCCAGAGGTCAGAGAACGACCAGACTGGGTCCGCTGATAGAAAGGCAACAGTAACTCAAATAAGCACTCGTCTCAACTGAGGTCTGCAGAAGAGCATCTCTGAACCCACAACACGTCCAACCTTGAAGCAGAAGAGCTACAGAGGCTGAAGACACAACGGTGTGAGTGACGTATATGTGTGTGCACTTCAGTGAAAACCGCACATTAATATAGAACAGTGATTAAACTGACTCATGTGCATTAAACTGCACATCCAATCAGAATCGAGTATTCAGACAGACCGTGGTATAAATACAGTATACACTGTTGAGGCCACTATTAAAAAAAAAAGCTGTTTAAACTAGCTGAGAACAAGACAGACTTCAAATTAATCAAATCAGCGGGTTCATATCACACAAAGTGCTTTATTTTTGTTGTTTAAAGGGTACATAACACACACAGTTTCTGCCAGTCTCATGTTAATCTTGAGTATCTATAGAGTAGTACTGCATCCTTCATATCTCTGAAGAGTCTTTAGTTTTATTATATTTATAAAAGACAGATACGCTGTACCGCTTCTTTCCGAAAACAGCCGAGCTCGTGGAGGCATGCAGTGGGCGGAGCTAAAGAGTCACGAGCACACACACACACACACACATCATGGCATTATCCCTGGATAATCCCTGTATTTGGCACAGAAATACTCCGTCATACGTCCAACTCATTTTTTGAAATTTTGGCCATGTTTAGCATGAGAATCAACTCTTTAACAGTTTAAATAAGTCAGAATGCATGAAATGGCATTAGACCCATGTATACCCATTAAGACATGTATAAACTATGATGGAAACACATTATGTGACTTTGCCTCAGCAGAGGCGGTGATTGGATATCTGGACTAATCAGCAGACCAATCACATCGCAGCATCGCTCATGTTGGTTTAGTGGCTCTGAAACGCCTGAGTCAAAGTCAGAATGATTTGGTTTAATTCCCTCCAGAAGCATCTCACACGATTGCGTTCCCAAACACCAGCATCCCAACACAAGAGAACATGACAGCGTTTATTGTGTTTCGCCTGATGCTCTGAGACAACACTCATTTATGATGGAGGGAAAACGAGCCTGATTACAGGTATTTTGTGCCAATTACCCAAGAAGAGACAAATTTGTTCTCCTGAACACATGGGATGGAAACGCTGCTTTATTCACAAATGTTTTACGCGACATTCCAATTTTGTGCATAAGTTAAATTCACAACTTTGGATGGAAACATTTCCAACGGAGAAACAAAGAGGAGTGCAAGATGGAGAAAGCAGTGGCTTTGAACACAAACCTCAATCATTCTATTCCAGTACAAGGTTTGAAACAGGCCTTCATTGCCTCGACACAACCATTATTACATTTTTATTATTTTTTATTCTAAACTATTTCTGCCAACTTCTCAGATATGCATTCAAAAACTCTCTGGGTCCACTGATTTAGTCTTTCTCCTCTGCCCTTTCTCTTGACAAGAATTTTGTTTTTCTTCAAGGAGACATTAACTTGTTAAGTTTACTGCCATTTTTCATAACCTAAAAGAGGTTGACAGCTGGTGATTGAAAGTAGGGAATAACCTGAAAAAAGCACACCTCATGCCATACATATGTCATTGACGCAACAGACCACTAGTTGTCAACTGTCGCTTAATTCATACAGCACATATCAACTAAACTCACTCTTAAAATATTCAGTGGTGGTACTGAACACCGCTGTCATTCTTAAAACTGAACTGTATGAACAAAATGTATTTAGCACTCAGACAGGACTGACTAGCTAGTGTGTGTTAGGTGAGACACATCTGGACTCAGCGCCGCAACAGCTTGACATTGAGGTGTAGAGACAACGACCGAAAAACAAGGACTGAAACACAAGGATATAAATACACTGAGTAACAAGAGGCTAACAAGGAACAGGTGAAGGTGATCAGTCGTCATGGTAACTAACCAGGGAAACCTTTCACACTTCATATAGTTAACCCTGGGTCATTCTAAACCCCAGGTAAACTGAATCCTGGATTATCTTGATTCACGTTTCACACTGTTAATAATGTACCTGCGTTTAACAATTAATCCTGGGTATTCATTCCTAAGCCCTGGGTTAACGTCCTTATTGGCATATTTGTGGATGACGATATGCTTACATAAGGGCTCTAGCATTGTGCATCCTCATATTATATATTGGCGAATTTGCAGACTGTACTATTACGTTTATCCTGAATGGACTTCGGACTATAAAGGTAAAAATGAACTACAACTGTCGCCGTTTTACATTTTCCCCTCAAACGCTGAAGCTACTTTTTTTTTTTACAGCACGCGGAGCAGGGTTTCATAACCCCGGGTAAAAAACAGTGCTAACCCCGCTTCTAAATGTGAAACGTTCATTTACCTGGGGTTAAAAGTGGTGTTTAGAACGACGCAGTGTGAGAAGGAGACAAAACAGGAACAGGAAGAGTACACAGGAACAGCAAAAAAGACAAAAGAATATCAAAATAAGCGTCCTGAAACATAAAACACAGGGGAATCATGACATTATTATTATTATTATTATTAATGATTCATTGTCAACTAGCTGAAATAAAATAAGTTTAATATTTTTTAGTTTTAGTCAGCTATAATATCCCTTCTCTGAGCTAAATTTCTTCTAAAGTTCATGTCACTGCACGGAAACACAACTGAGATATTAACAAGATCTCATTTGCAATTTGCTTTGCTAATGGAGAGCAAGTGTACCTTTAAGTGTGCTATTTTTGTGCCACTAGAATCACATAATTGCAAAATCAATGACTGTTCAACCTACGAATGGCTTATTTAATATGCTCTGCTTTCGCATGACACACGGCAGCTTTCAGTGAAAAAAAAGAAGTTTTCAGCACATAACTTGCATAATGGTAAAAATGACATATCTAAGTGATGTCTGTGACTACTGACCCTTTTTTTTTAATCGTACCACAGCTGCCTGGCAACAGGCGACACACGCCGTACTAATAATAATTTGAACCTTGAGTCACTTCTAAGCGAGAGCAGATATATTCAGAGCCAGGGAAGGAAGTCGTCGCAGGTAATTGATAAAGAGCTCGAGGAGGATTGATGCTCTGAGTGTGTATCATATTTAAATCGTGAGAGCGAGCAGGATAATGTTGTGAGAGTATATCTGTGTTGCATCTTCAATGTAAAACACCTCCATTCATCTGTGTCATATAAAGGCGGCTGTCAGTGGCTTCAGCTTCCAGTAGAGCCGCAGCAGAAAGAATTTATTTCTAAAGTGACTGTCGACGGAAGGATAATCTGTTTGCGGCAAACACACACGAGTGCTGTGACAGGCGTCCACACACTTAAACAGAGCCAAACAAACACAAACGCTTGCATGCATATGCATGTACACCAAATGCAGAGCATAAAAACATTTGTGAGCAGGAGCTTTCATAGAGAGATAGCAATACAATAAAACCTTCTGCACTGTCAGCCAGGGCTGGGTGAGTGTTTACATCGTGATTTTGCTAAGTAAGCAGGTTTGTTTGGGAATAATCAGAAATTTAGTTTCATTTGGTCATTTCCTAAACTTAACCATATCACTACAATAATTTCTCGAGGATATCACTGCAAGTATGAGAGTGTTAAAGGAATAAATCATTTAGAGTTCAAACTATCAGTTTCAATTTAGACCTTTCTATTCATCAAAGAATCCTGAAAAAAAAATTATCATGGTTTCCACAAAAATTCCACTTTTCAAAATTGATAATAATGTAAGAAATGTTTCTTGAGCAGCAAATCAGCATATTAGAATGATGCCATGTCTGGTTTTGTTAATGCTTTCATGTCTTTTATTTTGAAATTTGTCTTAAAGGCGCAATATGTAGTTTTTTGACGCTAGAGGTCGCTTATTCAAAACAAACACCTTGATTTCGCAGCGCTTTTATTCTGCCGCAGTCGAGCGCTTCTGCTTCTTCCGCTCATGTGTATGTGGGGGAACGCAGCACTGTTTATCATATTACACACATTTGAGTGTGTTGAAAGTTATGTTATAATGCTACTGTGCGTTCGTGGGTACGAGGGTAACGCTGGTATGATGTCATTGGTAGGCGACACACCATGGGCGTCCATTGTATGTGGGCGGGACAAGACCCCCCCACTTTTTAAAACCAATGATATTGGACCCACTCACTTTTACCGTCTCTAATTCAGCGCATGTCTGTTTACCTACCCATAACTGATGAACACTTATTATTAAGCACGTAGACCCTTTTATTTTCACTTTTCTAATATTTTCTTCATTTTTATTGAAAATAAATGCCTTTCCGATCTGATATGTGATGGGAAAGGGGGTAGAGCGAGTTCGGCAAAAGGCGGATTCCAACATCGGGGCGATTTGCATCAAAACTTTTTTTCACCGGATAATTTCCATAATGACCAACACAATCTATCAGTTAGCATCTGGTTTAAGACGCACTTTTTTTGGGCTGTAAATAATGCCGCTAACACCAGTAAATTGAGGAGCGCAAACCTTAGTAAATCACCTTGCGTGATTCATTTATATACTCTCCACTCATAAATACTGCGTCTGAAAGGGAAACTCCTACAAATGCATATGCAGTAAGATCAGCCGCACAAATAACCCTGTCCACTGCTTTTCACTGCTAATTTCTCACTTAAATCCTGACAGTAGTTTATTAACACCAAAAGAGGGTTTGCGCTGGAGCAAGCTGCTAGTAAATCTGGCCCTTAATGTAGTAAGACAGCGATATTAAAAGACCAAATTCAATATACACCTTATTGATGACGCATACTTTGTACAGGCAATTGACGAACAATATAAATGCAACACAAGGTTTCTCGTTAAGCATTTTACTGTGTTGCGTTCATATTCTGGCCTCATCTGCTCGCCTGTATATAGCATGCAGAACATTTAATATCAGTGTTTTAGTACATTAAGGCACTTTAAAGGTGGGTTACATGAAGGATTAAGCATTTTAAGCCTGGCGTCGGGTCACCCTCCGCCTATGCTGCTCGATCAGCCCTTTAATTCTAACAATCTTTCTACGTAGTTAATCTTAATACTCTCTGGGCCCTATCATACACCCGGCGCAGTGAGACGCCAGGCGCGACGTAAGTGTTTATTGGTAGTTTCAGCTTGACGCAGTTCTCATTTTCACGTCCAGCTCCACGTTGTTTAAATAGCAAATGCACTGGCGCATCTGTTCACCCATGGGCGTCTGGTCTGAACACCAGGTGTGTTCAGGAGCATTGTTGGAGCGAACTGAGGAATTGAAAACGACTGCGACTGACCAACACAAACCTGCTCTAAAGTGAATAGCACTGTATTTTTTGTGTTATTTAAAGGGTGTGCTAGTAATATGAGCCTATAGGCGGTGCACAACGTGCATACACTCTGCTTATTGCACACACAGGGACGCGCAGCAGCACACACATATTTAATAATTAAAAATAAAAGGATTTGTTTTAGAACGTCCCGGTTTTTACTGATTGAAAAGCTGTATATGGATCACAAGTGCCCAAAATGTGCATCTTGTTCACATATTTTTGTTTTTAAGATGGAAAATTTGACAGGCTTGTGCTGCAGTTCTATGGCTGTTTTGCGCCCCCGGCCTCCGCGATAGTCACGTGACTGAAAACTATGAATTGTCTTGTCATGTGGTTTTCGGTTCTGTTTTCTCATTGGTTGTCATTGTCATGTGTTCCCTTTGTTCATGTATTTAAACCCTCTTGTTTGCCCTGTCTATTTGTCGGATATTGAAGTAAGATCCCATGTTTCCACATGCTAGGATGTTGTTAATTGCCAAGTTAAGTTTTTCTTCTTGTTTATGGTTTGTGTTACATGTTGGACGTTTCATGTTCTTAGATTTTGTATTTCCACTGTAAAAAATCTGCACTTGGGTTCGCGTCCTAATTTTCTTTGTCTGCTCAATGTACGCATCTGAAGGATCATGTGACACTGAAGACTGGAGTAATGATGCTAAAAATTCAGCTTTGATCACAGGAATAAATTACATTTTAAAGTAAATTCACATAGAAAACAGCTGTTTTAAATTGTAATAGTATTTCACAGCATTACTGTTTTTACTGTATATTTGATCAAATAAACGCAGCCTTGGTGAGCAGAAGAGACTTCTTTTAAAAACATAAAAAAAACCTTACCAACTGTGACACTGATGCATATAAATGACAATAATTAAATATTCTCTGTTCATTCGGTGAAGAACAGTGTTAAAAAATGACTGAATCTACTTGCCCACAACAGCTGTCTGGACTTAATGATGTATCTGTTAAAGAGCTATTAGATACATATCAAGATTTATATTGCATATTTTCAGAAAGCTGAAAAAGCCACATCACGCAGCCTAACTGTCAACATTAACACATACAGATCTGACACACAGTCAACACAAATGAAGATGTGCAAGCTACTATCTAGTGGATTTCACAGATTTATAAAGAGAAATCTATGAGCGTTTGCACTTCATGTCTGTCATACTTTAGGCCGAAGCCTAAATGCATTTCGTAACGGTTTGAAAAATAACCCATTTTGGACGGAAAATGTGTCCAAATGTATCATGCATGGCACTGTCATTTGTCAGAGTTTTAACACATCTGCCCCCCCGTCAATCAAATCACAGGTGGTGAAGCAAACATCTGCAAGCTGTAATAAAAAAACCTTTTACTCATAATGAGCTTTTATTTTTATACTTCACACTTTAAATCTGACATTTTTGAACCTTTTTACATTGAAAACTTGCTTGAAACAGGAAACGTTTCCTACTTCAGACCATGCGTCTTGTTAAGGAAAGGGCGGCTACTACTCATTTATGGTGAATGATAAAACAAACAAGCACCACTGATATTTTCTTGAGAAAATGCGCAATATTGTTTTGTTCTAGTGGTTCTTCAATCACACCTAGAACTTAAAACACACCAAACGTATTTGATTATGCCAAACAATGCATATCTGCAATGCCATTAATGTCCAGCTCCATGTTGCCTAGAAAGCAGACTGAGAAATATTTAGCAAATAGGAAAAGATTCTCATTGTGCGTAGCTTTAGCCAATGTGACACTCGCCGGCTGAGAACCGTTAAAGGGATAGTTCACCCAAAAATGAAAATTAGCCCATGATTTACTCACCCTAGGTGTATATGACTTCTTTCAGACGAATACAATCAGAGTTATATTACAAAATGTCCTGGCTCTTCCAAGCTTTATAATGCCAGTGAATGGAAGCATCTGCATCCATCCATTATAAAAGTAATCCACACGGCTCCAGGGGTTAATAAAGGCCTTCTGAAGCGAAGCCATGCGTTTGTGTAAGAAAAATATCCATATTTAACACGTTATAAAGTGAAATATCTAGCTTCTGCAGACCGCTCATAACTGTCATAATTTTATGCCACAATTTACTTACTTTTTATCTAATAATTTTGACATTTCATGATTTACTTTTTATGCCATAATTTTGGCTTTTTGTCATAATTTAGATTTATGTCATAATTACGTATTTTTATCTCATCATTTTGACTTTCTCTTAGCATGTCATAATTTTGACATTTTATACCCCAATTATGACTTAGTATCTCAAAAATTATGAATTTTTATGTAATAACCATATCTTTTTTCATATATTTGGCAGATTATTTCTCTTGTTTTTCAAATGTATGCTTAAAATAAGTGAAAGAAAAACCTATGACAATTTTTTTTTTAAATATATGTATTTTTTTATGTATACCTCATATCTGAGAAACAGAGTTCATAGTATCTACTTTTTATGTCAGTTATAACTTTGACTTTTTGTCATAATGCGACGTGCAATAATTTGGGCTTTGTGTCAAAATTTCAACACACATCTTTTTTTTATTATTTTTTTATTTATGTTTAAAACAAAAACAGCAGTGACACAAAATACACTCATATTCAAGATATATGCTCTAAGAATAGGCCTTAAAATCTTTTCTGGAAAACAAGATAATGTTAAAGCTCATATCTGACATATCATATCATATATTCAATGTTTGTCTGTATGCGTGTGAGAAATCCCTCTCTGTCTCGATCTAATAAAAGTGAGGCGTGTTCTTGTGTTTGACACCCTGAGCACATCCAGAGCTTACAAAGCCCATGACAGCCCTACCTGCAGAAAAACACAGCAAAACACACAGGACATAAGCATCCGTCTGAACAGAATGAGGGTTAGAGCAAAGGCCGTCACTTCCTCCCAGAAAAACTCAGGGTTTCATATCAGCTCTCCTCTCCGCCGGTCCCTTCTCACAGCGGTTAACACATATCTGATGCTGTCACTGTGAACGGCCACTGATCCCTGAAACAAGGCCAGCGTTTCCACGCAGGACGTCTGCTATCTGATCCGTCCAGCAGAACCCCTGCCCGTGTCTCCAGTCTCAGAGGATTTAGAGCAACACCTTTCGCTGGGCGACTCTGTATTAAACACCCCAGGTCTGATCCGTCTGATCCGTACAGGAAGTTCAAGTTCCCAGTATGGATACCCTGTTATTTGGTTAAAATAAGTTCCCTTACTCTGTAAGGTGAAAAACTGTAATAGATCTAATTGGATCTAATTTAATTTATTTTACAGAAAAAAAAAGAACAAAACTGTTCAACATAACATTCCCAGAATTCTCTGTGACACCCCATGCATTTGTTTTTTTAAATGTTATCAATTGTGTAAATTATGGTTTTATGTTACATCTTATGTTTTCAAATTAATGGTTGTTGCATGTTTAAGATGGATGGATGGATGGATGGATGGACGGATGATGGATAGATGGATGGATGGATGGGTGTATGGATGGGTGGATGGACGGGCTGATGATAGATGGATGGATGGATGGATGGATGGATGGACAGACAGATGATGGATGGATGATGGATGGACGAACGGATGATAGATGGATGGATGGATGGACGGACAGATGATAGATGGATGGATGGATGGATGGATGGATGGACGGACGGATGATAGATGGATGGATGGATGGATGGATGGATGGATGGATGGACGAACGGATGATAGATGGATGGGTGTATGGATGGGTGGATGGACGGGCTGATGATAGATGGATGGATGGATGGATGGATGGACAGACAGATGATGGATGGATGATGGATGGATGGACGAACGGATGATAGATGGATGGATGGACGGACGGACGGATGATAGATGGATGGATGGATGGATGGATGGACGGACGGATGATAGATGGATGGATGGATGGATGGATGGATGGATGGACGAACGGATGATAGATGGATGGATGGACGGACGTACGGATGATAGATGGATGGATGGATGGATGGATGGATGGACGGACAGATGATTAATGGATGGATGGATGGATGGACGGACAGATGATTGATGGATGGATGGATGGACGAACGGATGATAGATGGATGGATGGATGGACAGACGGACGGTTGGACAGATGATGGATGGATGGACGGACGGATGGATGGACGGATGGACGGATGGATGGACAGACAGACAGATGATGGATGGATGGATGGATGGATGGATAGATGGACGGATAGATAGATAGATAGATAGATAGATAGATCATGCAAGGCACACACACACACAAACACACACACAAGCACATCCTCATCTCACTGTTGTCAGTGCTGCGCTCTCTCTCTCTCTCTCTCTCTCTCTCTCTCTCTCTCTCTCTGATGAATGGTAAATATGATTTGATGGTAATTGTGGTCTTTGCCTCACACACAGTGAGAGGTTGACGACCCATCGCGGCGTTCAGGAACACTTGATTTAACAGGCTGTCCGTCTGCATGCAGTGCAAAGAGTCGAGCAGGAGAACAAGATGACAGCCGCCATTTATTCAGCTGTATTCAAGATTTACATGACTTAGAGAAATATTCTGGGCTGTATACGTTATGTTTTTTGAATGTCTAAATGTGTGGATAGCCAATAATAATGAAATCTCATTCTGACTGATTTAATAACAATGCATAATTGCATAAAAAAACTACTTTTGTTTAATATTACTGAAAAAATATAATAGCTTATTTGTTATATTTAAATAGGCAGAGTAAACTAAAAAGTTAACAATGTGATACTGTAATAAGCACAACAATTTATATTATACATGCATTTTTATTCAAACAAGATGATGAATTAAATAAGTTATTTTCTAAAGTAAGATCTGAAATGTATCCGTATACTGTATACGTGAATATTTTTTCTTCTATATTTTCTCTATTACTCGCTGTTATTTCACTCACCGATGGGTCATTTTTCAGAAAACGGGTCCCTGAGCGGTTTACAATACAAAACAATCCAGTTTACTGGCAATACAAATTATGTTAAAGTATATATGAATGAATTGAAGACATCGTTGAAACCTCACGACTTCCTCTCCAGACCTGAGATGACTGAGGCTTGATTATTCTGGGATCAAACTCCCTCGACAGATTCGTATCCCACACAATCAATTACACACAAGTGGAGCTGTGAAAAGCACAAAGCAGGATAACTCCTCCTCTATCCGCAGGAGAGTCCAGCCCTTAACACAATAATTCATGTGCAGTGATTTACTGAAAGGCAGCTTTATGAAAGCAGAAATATTGTCACTGTCATGAGGGGCCAACAAGATTACCAGACCACCACTTTACCTTTTGCCGCTGTATATCAGATTCATATTTTGTGAAGAAAATGTGTGGTGCTTGTCCATGCAAAACTCACCACCACAATAGTAGGGCACAGTATAGTGGGTGTTGCTTTTTGATTGCTAGGCTTTTCTTGGTGGTTGTTGGGGTTTTTGCACAGGTGGTCTCTGGGATAGAGTAGGGTTGCACAAGCTGCCCATAAGTTCTTAACTTAAAGAGGCCATATTATGCCCTTTTACAAACTCTTGATGTTGTTTTGGGCTTTACTAGAACAGGTTTCCCTGCTTGAATGTTTCTCCATTGTTGCAGCTCCTCTCTTCCTATTCTGTCAGTAACGCTCTGTTTAGTTCCTGTCTCTATGAAAAAAAACACAATGTGCTGATTGCAGTCAAATCTGTATCTCACCCATGTTAAAATGCCCAACTTTACGCAGAAAAAAACATGTTTACAGCCTGGTACAAAAAGTGGTTTTGGTCTATACGGCTAATTTTGCCCTTTATGACAACTGTGAGGGCGGTGAATTGTTTTAAATCTCATCCGTTTAAATTATATTAAGCCTTAAAGTTCTGCATAATTAAGGGTGTGGCCACTTGAGTGACAGGTGGATTACCACTGTGGTCGAGCTAGGCGGGCGTGGTTTCAGCAACCAGGCACCTCAACTCCACCCACGTCCCGCCTCTTTGCCCATTGTCAGTTATCCGGAAGTGATGCGCGGTGACGCACTGCCAAGATGGCAACGGCTGGATTTTAGGCTTCAAAAATGCTCTTCGGGAAACCTACGGGTGACGTCACGGACACTACGTCCATTTTTTTAGTCTATGGTTTCAACACACTACTAAATAACTCATCCCCCCCCCCCCCTCTTTCTTTTTTTTATTTTGCCAATGCCTTGGGTATTAATTATTCGAAGGGTTCTTATTACGCCCATTTGCGAAGTTTTGATTTTGTTTTTGTTGTTCAAAGAAAAAACATTATTTTTCACATATTTCACATTATTACAGCACCTCTCTCCCCAGTCTGTCTCGAACACGTTGATTTTGATGAAGCCCCTCCTTCTGAAGCACGAAATGTGCTGTGATTGGTTAGCTGGCCAAGTGTGTTGTGATTGGCACCACCTAGCGTGTGTTCGGGAAATGTCCCGCTCCTCCATAACTGCGAGTTCTTCTCTAGTGTAAATATTAAGGAATATTACGTCAATTCAAACGAATTCGAGCCTGATTCAGGCCGACAATGTTAACGAACAAGAGGATCGTGCAGAATGGATTTCATGCATGGACTTTGCAAGCACAGATTTCACAGGACGTTTCAGAGTGGCATGTTTTTTGTAATTTTCTTATACATTATAAATACGATGTTATCCACCATTTAATCGTGATATTTGTCTTGGAAAGTGGATTCTGTTAAATAAAATATCTCGCTTTGGAGCGCTGTAAGTGTGCAGATCTTTTTCATGCTCAAACAGCAACATCACACACTAACTAAAGTTGAAAAAGTGGAAAAGCATAAGAGGACCCCTTTAAATGAGGAATATTGTGCTGTGTACGTTCATATTAATTGAAATAATAATGCATGCTGGAGAGCTGTATCTGATACGGAAGTCCTGGAGCAAGTGCAGGCCTGATGCCAGGAAAATGTGCTTCATTATTTATTCAGGCCTCTACCTCCTTCTGTTTGTCAACATCACTCAGACAGATCCCCATCCTTCATCCACAGACACGCGCCAATATCAGCGCCATGGGCTCCAGACTGCAAGAGCCAATTAAACTGCGCTGCACACTTAAATAAAGTAAATAATAGATCTAGATCCAAAACGTTACATTAGAGACTATACTTTAATGCAAAAAGACAAATACAATGATCTTTCTTTACTAAAATCATGTACACCAACATTGATCATTGTGACCTTTATACCACTTGTGATCCACTTAACATGAGGCCAGATTTGTTGATTGAAGCACCCTCATCATCTTTAATTTTTTTGCAATGACACTGAAGGCTCTCTGTTATGAATTACAGTGCATCAGGGCTGTACTCACAACTAATGACTAAATCAAATGCAAACACATTTAATCTACATTGTTAAACAGCTCATTTGTCTCCGTTATTGACAAAACAAAATGAGTACAATTCTCGGAAAAAGAGACATTTCTAAACAAGATTTGCTTTACAGTAATACATAAATGTTTTGCTTTACCATAATAATAAATAAAATCACTGTAGGCTGATTGTCGATGGATGGATAGACGGATGGATGGATGGATGGATGGACGGATGGATGGATGGATGGATGGATGGACGGATGGATGGACGGATGGACGGATGGATGGATGGATGGATGGACAGATGGATGGATGGATGGATGGATGGACGAATGGATGGATGGATAGATCTTGTTAAGTTCATATTGAATATCTGTCTTGTAATTGGACACTTTGGCCTTGACTGTTCTCTCCTGGGAGGGCGATCTAACCACCTCATCAACTAAGAATCATTGACTCTCTCTCTCTCTCTCTCTCTCTCACCTGGTTTTCTCAGTCTATGTCTTATAATGAATTCAGGTCAATGGCTATAATTAGCCTGCAGTTGGCAGGTGACTTCACATCAAACCCCCAGATATGCTCAAATGTGCCACATCAGTGTCTCTAGAAAGACATAAGCGAGAAAAAAACCTTTCCCATCAGAGCTATCATTAGCATGCTGAACAATGGAGAAAGCACTTCACCAGCACTCTGAAGATAATATGAACTTTGATTTAATGTACACCAGATATTCTGTTTCTGAGGTCTGCGTGTGGCTTCAAGGATTAAGAATATACTGTGATGAAGAAGAACCACATAAGCATGAGCGTCTACTTTGTGCTGGAACACAATTAAAGTTTTAACTCTACCTCTAAAATCATAACAAAATGATTCGAAATCTCGAACTCCGCTTCCCTCCAACCCAAAAATCTGGTTCCAGAAATGTCAATCATGTTAAGTGATGGCTGTTCTCCAAGAGAAACTTCGGGATAGCCTTGCAAATCAGATCCAGATATCTCCGTCCACATGTATTCTCAGAATTTATCTGTTGGATTTAATAGAAAACAGTAAACGCTGAAGCTCTTACCTCTGTTATCCAGACTGTGTTTGTGGTTGGCCTCTCCCATCACTTTCCCTAGACTGTCCACGCTGTGTGTCCCCTGGCTGCACAAGTCATCTTCCAAATGTGCTTTCCCATCCAGCAGATGTCCAGGCTGCTCGTCCTCTTCACAGTCGCAGTCATCGAGAATGGGCGTCTCGCGGATGGGCATGCCGATGACAGAGCTGTGCTGGAGGGGCCTGGGCCCACGGAAGCTGTCCCTGCTCTGCGGAGGGCCCAACAGAACGGAAGGGATGTAGTGAATCTCATGCGTGGCTTCAGTGCTGGCACTCTTCTGAGGGGCCCGGCGACGCCTGCACCAGCGCTGACGGGTGTAGAGTACCAGCGTGAAGAGTAGGATCAGTAACAGAAGAGCAATCAGACCACCCTGTATGAGAATGAACAAGAGAGAAATGTCAGAATTCAAAATGAGCATTGTGAACTATCTTGAAATTACTACCACGCAACTGCTCAAGACTCAATGAGGAGACACTCATTGAAAAAATAATGGGCATAATACTTGAATGAACATTTTTGGTTTCTTGTAATCCTGAAGACCTTGATTATTTGGTTAAGTTGTGTTTGATTAATATTGGAGCTAAACTCGGCAGGATAATGGT
Organism: Rhinogobio ventralis; assembly: GCA_039654625.1. Taxonomy (NCBI): domain Eukaryota; kingdom Metazoa; phylum Chordata; class Actinopteri; order Cypriniformes; family Gobionidae; genus Rhinogobio; species Rhinogobio ventralis. Next base: position 48,895,071 of record CM077194.1, read on the forward strand.
CACCAGGATGTGGTCATTTTGTTGTTCCTGGAACAATGTCTTGTCCAAATCCTAATCATTAATTGATCGTTGGCGTTCTTATTCTTTAATTTCTTCTTCTTCCGCTCTGGAAGTCTATGGCAGCCCATAGAACCACTAGAGAGAGAGTTGTGAAATTTGGCACACAGATAAAGGACAGTCTACACTGTCACCATAGCAAATTTGTAGTCTTTAACTCAATCATTCTAGTGCCACCAACTGTCCAAATTTGCATATTCGTTTATGTAATTATTTTTAAAAAAAATTTAAAATATCATTTAGAATTTTCCGAAAAACCTACTTTTTCTAACTTCTCCTAAGCTGTTGGTCTGATTTTCATGAAAATTTAACCAGATCATCTTCAGACCATGCCGACAAAAAGTTATGGAATTCAAGTCGACTCGTCAAACCGCTCTCGAATAACGTGCAAACGAATTCAACAAAGTGCCCGCCAAAATTAACGTGAGGCTATATCTTCAAAACGCTTTCGCGTATTCTGACCAAACTTGGTGTGTGTTATGACAACCAAGATCTGGGGACACCTGCACAGTTTCAGTGCAGTGCCACCTAGTGGTCAGGAGATATGAAAAATTGCTTTTTTGCTTCTGAATGCTTTGGCCAAAAAATCACAAAAAAAATCACAAAACCCAAAGTTTTGGGGCTGCGTCACCTTATGGTCAAAGTTATAATAAAAAATTTAAAAAATGCTAATAACTTTTTATCAAATTAGCCTATTGCAATGAAACTGGTCTTAATAGATTCCTTGGGTCATGTCGAGAACATAAATACAAATTTTTCCATAGTCAGCCAAACTTCCTGTCCACCATTTTGATTTTCTTAAAAAAAAAACTAGTTTTTCAAACTCCTCCAAGACCATTTGTCCGATTTTCACCAAATTCGAGTAAGTTCATGTTCATACTGTGCGAACAAAAATGTATGGATTTCATGTCCATAGACAAAACCATTTTCGTATACCGTATCAACAAATTTGAGGCATGATGCCAAAATGACTCTCTCTGCAATGCTTTGGCATATTGACACCAAACTTTGCATGTGTCATTGGCACCTCACTCTGACCACAGCACATCAATTTGGTCACCTATTGGTTGAAAGTAATAAACCATTAATTCGAATTACTAGTGACTGTATTTATCTGTAATTATCTTAAAATGTCTTTAATTGCTTGATGTTGCATTTTAACTGATGCTCCCAGCCATGTTGGCGTGACTTAAAGTCCCAATAATCTTCTTCACACCAGCACTCTAGAATGCATGTTGGCATTAGCTGGACAAACCTGATATTTATTATCAATTTTGTCAGATTTTATGGTGATTTGATGTGAAATCATGGCAAACAGTTTTGGAGATTTTGGTATTTCCTCATTCAGGTAAACAGGAGCTTGCATGAATAGAAAATAGCTGCCCAGTGACCTTGCCGCTGGCCATCAATTAAACTGGCATGCTTTAAAAGGGGCTTTGCTAAGTCTCTCTTGATAATTAAGCAAGTAGCACAGAATTAAGCATGTATTTGGGTAAGCTTAAGTAATACATGATGCATGACCACAGACTTCAAACGTTGTTCTTGTTTTCAGTATCTTGTAAGGAGCCACTGAGCTTTGCTTGTTACATCTCCAGCTTGAGTGTCTGGCCTAAAGGTGCAATACACATAAAAAACAGCTAAAGATTCATTGCTCCATGGTTTGTCTCATTTCATGGCGTGTCAGGGACATCAAAGATTCCTTCTCTCTCTCTCTTGTGTGTAATACTCTTAAATCTGCAGTTGTTCGGTACTGAGCGTAAGAGAGCGGTACTGAGCTGACAGATAAAGCGAGCAGCGTAATATTTTTAATTGCCTTAAACATGAAACATTATTTTAAAGAATGAAACCAAATTCCAAACAATACTGCATTCTGCTCGGTGCCATGTATTTTCATGATACTTCCTCCCAAAAGCCACAGTGAGACATGATATATTACTGCTCACAGGATATTCTTTTCTTAATATGCATGCGTCATACATTACAAACAAGACCCAAGACTCCACAAATGCCACCAAGGGCCCATCCAATGTCTCAGGGTTCCTAGGGACCATTTGGGGCTCATCCCGGCCACAGAGAAGATCCCACTGGGCTCATTTTTAAGATACTGAGATATTCTGAAATGCTAAAGGAAATAGATGTAGGACTTGTTTTTCACAAGGAACATCTAAGAAGCCAGAGAGTTCAGTAAAAGTCTGCATTTGCTCAAAATTATTTTAATTAGAGAACAAAATCAAGATATCATAGAGGTCTCATTTGAGATTTTTCATTCCTATGAGAATGTGCACTGCATTAATTCAACTGTGTGAACCATACAGTAGATCAGAGGAAGCAAATGAGGATTAGACACTGACCTACTCGAGATTCAGCTGCTGCTCTGCAAATATTTTGATATGATACTCTCCTGCACATTTCATGCTAAATTTACAGATTCATTATGTTGTCACAATTAGTGTATAAAGTGATATCAAGGACTAAACACACACATACACACATTGGTCTCGCGCCTATCGCACGTGGCATCCAAAGGCTGAAATTTGTGCTGTGTACCTTCCGCTCCCATCTACCTTCTCTTCTTCTCCCTGCAGTACTATATAAAATGACTAGAGTGATGTTATTAATCTTGGAATTTTAAAATTCCATCTTCATGAGGAAAAACAAACCCCTCTCAAATTACAGCTCATGCACTGCCGGCTGTCCATAAATCATAGCACTGTAGATGGGCATTTTCGATGGGAACAATGCAGCCTCGACCAAATGTGTTCATTAATCTCCAGCAGGAGCTCAGCCACTGAAAGTAAACTTCCCTCAAAGTTAAATGCAGAAAAATGAGAGAGGCTAAGCCATTCTTTAAACTTTCAAGCACTCCTGGGAGTCTCTGTGCACACTGTCTGTTGTCTTAAGCTTGAAAACAATGGGGCCGGTTGGCAAATGTTATGAATGGAAATGGAAATGCTACAGCCTGATAAAAGAATCAAGCTGTGCAGGAAAATTATTTTGGACATTTACAGAAAATTTACAAAATGGGCAACTGTATTGCACAATAATGCTAACCAAATGGGACTTTTGATGTTTTCATGTGTCATACATTACAAACCAGACCCATGACTCCAAGGGCCCATCCAATGTCTCAGGGCCCAAAATAGGCTCCTGAAGACCATTTGGGGCTCACCCCGGCCACAGAGAAGATCCCTCTGAGCTCATTTTAAGACATTAAGATATTCTGAAATGCTAAAGGAAATAGATGTAGGGCTTGTTTCTCACAAGAAACATCTAAGAAGTCTTCTACACCTTCTATTTTTAAAAACCGTTATGGATAAAGGAAGAACATTACAAAATGGGCAACTGTATTGTACAATAATGCTGACCAAATGGGACTTTTGATGTTGTCCAATTTAAAGTGAGCTTGAGGCATGTCTATAACCTGTAACCATCCCAGACAGCAAAATAATGTCGGCCTAGATCCAGTGTTGCCCAATTGGGCGGTTTTGAATTTGATTGTGCGGGTAAAAATGGGCTTGGGCGGGTGGACAAAATTTAGGCTGGTTTGGGGTCAGTTTGGCGGTTTTCAAAATCTAAATTTTATAATTGGTTAATAAACAAAACTGAAGTGTGCATGTACTCATCATGACGTAAACACACAGGCCCACGCAGAATCAGCTGGCGCTGGTGTTGACCAGCACACACTTTCAGCCAATCAGCGATCAGCAGGCAGACCATTCATGAGCACGAGCACCATTCATGACTGACAGGTTTTTAGCGATAACTTATAGCTGTGTATTCAAGTGATCGCTATGCCAAAGTGGCATAAATATACAGTTATCTACAGTAAAGAGTGGGAGAGTGAACCAACTCTCAAAACGTGGATTACAACTGTGACTCGAAGACTCAAATATAACCAACTCTGAGAGCACAGTTGAATGACTTGAATTGAAATCGAATATGGGATATGACTCCTGTCCATCGTCATGTGCACACTGACCAGGACATCTGCAACTTTTAAAACATCTAGACTACACTCGTCCCCGACAGCTGCTGAAAGAGGTTTGAATCCACGATTAATCAGTTTTGACTGTGTTAAGTGCGTTATGTTCTATGTACTTCATGAAAGACATATTGTAGTTATGTCAAAGCGCAACACAAAGGTAAGCGCATTTGTTGCTATATTTTTTTGTTGGCGTATTATCGTACAGTATCAATGAATGACGCATTTTGGCAGTGATGTGTGCATCTAATGCCTGCTAATTTTCGTTGCTTTGTAATCAGAAGCTCGTATATTGGGGATTTTTGCACTTAAATGGGCTTATTCTTATTGTTACATTAAAAATGATGCACGTGTTTTTCTGAGGGTTAAAGGTGCACCAAGTAACATTTTTTCAGTAAAATATCCAAAAACCACTAAGCCAGTGTTATATATTTTGTTCAGTTGAGTACTTACAATATGCCAAATGTTTCCAACTATTTGTAAATCATGAGAAAATTTATATTTTATCCAAGGAACCAGGACGTGCGAGGGAGTCGCCTGTCAATGGCGTCATATCCGCGTTACCCTCGGCTTCCGGTTTTATTTAGCAGAAACGCTTTACTCTCACTGCAGTGTGCAACAAGTGTCATAGCAGCCGCCGAGCGAACGCACAGAGTAACGTCATAACATAATTTTTAACACACTCAAATGTATCTAATATGATAAACAGAGCTGCGTTACCTCATACTCATGACCGGAAAAGCAGAAATGGCGCCGGTGACTGTGGCATAATAAAAGTCCCGCTGCTCGCGAGGCGTGTGTTGCGTTCATCTCATTAACCATCACTTCAGCGGTCTCGCTCAGCTCCCACAACACTTGGTCCTGCTCTGCTTCACACTACAGTAACGTTAATAATCGCATCCATGAACATGATTTCTGCCCGAGTCCTATCCCGATTCTTTTCCACCGGCTGTGAGGTGAAGACCACATGTCCCAAGATTCTACGCTCAAACTTGCCGTCATCAAACTACGCCTTTGTTTTGAATAGGCGACCTCTAGCGGACGGAAAAGGTACATAGTGCACCTTTAAGTCACCGGTTAATTTCTTGATTGCAGTTTTGACAGTTTCCAACTGGACATTTTAGTAATGTATTCCATGTTTTGACCCGTTTTCGTGGGACAATTAATTTTTTGTCATCAACATTATGTTTTAAGGACATAAAATGGTACTTATCAACCTTGATTGGTATGGCAATAAAATTCTATCACAATATTTTGGCAGTTAAGTTTTGGGCATTTTCTTGGAGTGGCGTGTTTTGTTGAGCTTTTGGGATGGAAATCGTTGACCCAATCTGGCAGCACTGCCCAGATCCGGCCCACATCTGTCACATGTGGATTTAATGCCTACCAGATGTGGGCCGGATCTGGGTCTGGGTATGGTCCTACTATGAAAATTTGCACCATTGTACCATGGTAATACTTTGCATTCTTTTTTGTACTTTGGAGTACTAAGTAAAACAATGGCACATGAAAATGGTACTCATCAAATACCATGGTATTACCATAAATGCACCATGCTACTACCACAACAGTACTTTTTGTAAGGGAGATGAATGTCTTTAAACATCAGTACATAATCATGATTTTTTGTTGTTGTTTTTAATTTCACGCACCAGACATGTCATTACACAAGCAAACATCTGGCCAGGCAACAAGAGGTCTCCAGACATCCAGTAATATTCTGTTTAAAAGATAATGATGAATAAACAAACCCATAATGCATGACAGACTTCTGAGAGCATCTGGCATATTAGTAATAACTTTTGAAGGTGTTCCTTAGACACAATACAGAACCAGCAGCTCAAACAATCAAAGCACAGTCTGAGAAGAACTCGGATAGAAGGGGAACAAAAAGATTGTAGGCATTATATTATCAGCCTCTTACGAGGTTCAAATGCACTATATATTCTAAAAAATAATTTTAGACACTGAAGTCAATTTCCAAAAAAAACCCAGCATTCTCTATCTAGTTCTCTACATCTAGTTCTCATTAGATTGTATTAATCACACATTTACCAGGGTAAAGTGCCTCACAGTAGGGTGGATAAAGTAAATCACACCTCCAGCAACATGCATGGCCAGTGAAAATCATTCCTGTCATCTGTTCACCAGGTGATCACAGCAGAGGAAGCCATGCCTTTAGGACAAACTCTAGGATAAAAAAAAAAAACAGCACAACACAGATGAACCTCACCCAGCACCTGCTTCTCTCTGTTCCTACCATCTGCGCCCAGGAAAACAACTCCCAGAGCTGCCAAAGCCACGTCAACATTACAGACACAGACTACATTTATCTCTCTGGCAAAAATCACATGACACGTACACAGACACGGGCAAAGAAAACACATGCCACATAAGTAAAAGGACACATCTTGCAAGATCATAATATGACAAAATCGAGTGAGCCGACTGTGACTACAGCCAAAAAGGTTTTTCCAAACAGCATGCAGCATGATTCTGTTGGCCAAATGCAAAGGTAGCACTGCATAATTTGAACAAAGGGTGATGCCAGAATGGCATCTAAAAAAATCATACAAGATTTAATTTGGATTACATCCTTATAATAGATTATTTAAATGTATGTATTTATGCTTGTTAGAATATTGCGAGGTCAGTTTAGCAAAATTCTAATGCCAAACTCAATTGAAATCCACTGCAAATTTAGCTTATGCTAATATGGGACAGTCTGTCAGCGGTTGTGGGAGGAGCATGAGCAACATGACATCATCTTGCTCAGAAAATTAAAACGGCTTGATTATTGAGAGTGTTTAGGCTTTTTGAGGATAAAAATTTGTATTTATAATTGTAGGGTGGTTGTAACAATTTTGTGTGTATGTGTCTGTTTAAGCACAAGTAAACCTGAAAGAGGAATCAATTCGGTGTTTGAGCGCGGTCTAAAATGCACCCCTCTCTCTCTCTCTCTCTCTTGCGAGTCCCGATTTTTGCTTCTTCTTCCACATTTAAAATCACATAAAATTGTTTAAATGTGTAAACTGGCAAGACAAAACACACCCAAATTATAAACTTTCACTCTAGGATGGTTAAACTTAGCAGTTAATTTGCGAATCACATGCTTGCCGGACAGTGGGGCCTGGTCCGTACGGATCACGGATCAACTGCAATCTGTTGCACCCCTAATAATGAAAACACATGTCATCATGATTGCAATCTTACCAGAGATGGAGAAAAATCCTACTCCAGTAAGTAAATGTGTCCCTGTCCCCAAAAATGTTGGTACTCAAAAGCGCTTCCCTCCACGTTGTTTATTTCTACCACACGTGCACCAGTTATGTGCACCCCTGTTTACGGGAGTTCATGTCGGATTTAATTGCTGATCTGCAATATGCAGGTTTTGAGATTTCGGTAGTTTTCCATTGGTCTTGCATGCCAGAAATAGCTGCCCGGAGGCGTTGCAAATATACCCGCAGAACAAACTGACTTTCCTTGAAAGAGGCTTTGGTTGAGTGTCCTGTGCATTTTGCATGAATATACTGTGTATTTATTTTTGTCCGGCAGGGATGAGGCTCCATTTCGATTAGGTTACTTTGACAGAAAACAGCTGTCTATGTAGGTAGCTGACTAGGCTTTGGAACAGAGTTAAGGACAGAACGATACATGCAGACGTTCCTGCATCTGTTCAGTCTGGGACTCCTGGGATGTTGGGATGTAAGATGGAAGCTCTGTTACCCACAGGGATCTCTGGGCGGCTTTGACATGCGAGCAAGCTTATTAGAGTCGGAGTGGACGCCTGTGCCGAGAGCTGCGTGCTGCCGTCTCTTTGCACAGTATGATGTTTAAGTGCCATGTGTTGTGCCAGCTGCCTCCTCCCACTTCAGTCCAAGTGCAGATCAGAGAGTCGGATACCCCGCCTGCCGTCGCTGTCTCCTTTTTTGTCTCTGTTTCCTCTCTTTTTCATTCCCTCCCGGGGGAGAGTTTTATTTGACCATAGAGGCTGTTTTTCTTTGAGTTTTGAAAGAGACATCGGCTCTTAGACTGACAGATCTGAAGAGACAGTGAGGAGAGAACCCCAGTGATACTCACACCAAGCTTTGTCCAATTATGGCCTTCAAAGTGCAGAAGAAAAACAGCTTTGTATCAAAACTTAAAATGCTGACTTGGTAGGCTGCTCACTAGGTTTTTGGAACAAAGCTATGTCAAATTGTTTGAGAGGCCATTTTTCTTGGCATGATAATGCATTATTATTGTTCATAATCAAACCGGATATTTGTTACATTTAACCTTTAATTTTAAAGAAGCCAATTTATTTTATTTTTAAGATCTACTAGAATAGGTTTTCATGCTTGAATGTTCAAAAAACATTATTTTCCCCATATTTGACATTGTTGCAGCTCCTCTCTTCCCAGTCTGCCAGTAACGCTCAGGGTTGTGTTTCCCAAAAGCGTCGTTAACCAACTATAGCCGCGAGTTCCGTCATGATCAACATAGTTCAACGAGTCGTGTTTCCCGAAACCATCGCTCCAACAAACATTCGCAAACAGCATCGGAGAGTTGAGTGGTTGGAACGACAGCTCTCGACCTGTGGTTAGAAGAGAGTTTCTTGTTTGCATTACATGTGGACTTAATAAATCAATATCTTGAGCAAAATAAGCAAGCTGACATTCAATACAATCTATATCTTTTATTTCAAATACATACAAATGTCATTTATGTCTTTTAGTTTGTCAAGATATTTAAAGCAGCGTTTTTGAAGAGTGTGCATGTGTGTACGTGCTCTAGTATGTAAGAACGAGCCTGTGATTGAATCTGGAAATAAAGCAAAATAACTGAGAAAAATGACAATTACTCCTCAGATGCCATGTCCGTAATTTATAGCAAAATATCTAGCATTAATTCAAAGAAGTTATACTCCACCACCTGCGTGACATCATTAACCAACGTGGTTGAATGACAAATTTGCGACAATATGGTTTAGGGAAACAGTCGTGACAAGCTAGTTGATTTCTTCAACAATGCATCGTATTAAGGTAGTTAAGCAGCGAGTTACGTTTAGTTCCTGTCTCTATGAAGCCCCTCCTTCTGAAAAGCACAATGTGCTCTGATTGATCGGCTGGACCAGTGTGTTGTGATTGGTCAACCTCTTCGAGCGTGCTTGGGAAATGTCCCACCCCTTACCATAACTGTGAGTTTCAACGCACTAATGCGACTCCGCCCCCTTTTTAGCCTTGGTAGAAATGATTTAAATGAGGAATATTGTTTATTCCTGGAAGAAAACTAAAGACTACAATGGAGCCATTTCAGGGAGTTCAGAAACACTGACACTGATATAGAGAAGAACTCTTGCTGGAGGGACTTGGCTTGTGCTTTGGAACATTGCAGATCTTTTTCAATACATACTAAAGACTAAAAGAGCACTCTGGATTCCAGCTCGTCCCTCTGACCTGATTACATTTAGCCTAAGAATATTGAGTAAGAATCCTCCATGCGGGTGTCACCGTGGCCTTTAGTACTGACTCAAGCTGTGTGTCCACCCCCTCCCAACACACACAGAGCACAATATGTCCAGTCGATCTGTCCACCCTCCCCTCCACCCCTCGCTCTCTATCTTTCTGTCTGCCCCCCTCTTGGCTCTGATGTTGCACATAGGGAAGATTTGTCCAGCAATTTGGCTGTCCTTTGGACTTACGGCCGGGTATTAGTGAAGAGTTAGTGAGAGTCGTCGGGAACGCACAACACCCCAGAGACACGGACATCAGTCCAACAGATGTGACCTCATTACACACACTAGACAATAGGGAGGGAGAGTGAGTGATAAGGCTCAAGTTCACTACCACAGAATCAGGTTCATAGTTATCACAGTAATTTAATTCCATTATCCTTAATGTAATCAAGTTTACGGTAACAATAAACTAGAAAAAAGAAGCATCACCACTGGGATACATGGAGATGCTCTGCAGTAATGAAGATGCATGACTCACATGCATGGCACAGAGATTTCCGGGTATAGGATATTCCCGATTACAAATATGGGTCTAGAGATTCCTGGATGCACTACAATGATGTCACATTTAAAGAGGCATTCAGTTGTTCTCTAGCTAGTGTTAGCATTGCCTTTCTTTGTGTACATGCTACCCTTGGGGGATATCATTATAAAGTATGGTGTTAGTTTTCAATGTTACGCTGATGATTCTTAGCTCTATATTTCTTTGCGCCCCAACTTACCAATTCACAAGATTAACAGAATGCATAGCTGATATCAATAAAAACAGATTCTAATTAAAAAACCAAAAAACTCCACATGTAGTAACCTAGAATACTGTCTAACACTTGATGGCTGCTCTGTCAAGTCCTCGTCGTCAGTTAGGAACCTGGGTGTGCTCTTTGATACCAATCTCTCATTTGAAAGCCACGTTTCTAGCATCTGTAAAAATCGCATTCTTCTATTGTAATAATGTATCTAAATTACGACATATGCTCTTAATGACAAATGCAGAACATTAGTTCATGTGCTCATGACCTCAAGGCTAGATTATTGTAATGCTCTACTGGGTGGTTGCCCTGCTCGCTTAATAAACAAAGTGCAGCTGGTCCAAAACACAGCAGCTCGAGTTCTTACTAGAACCAAGAAGAATGACACGACCACACGCAGAGACCATGTCAACTACACTATATAGTATTTTTTCACGACCAAAATGTTGTTTCTCTGTACAGATGAAAATGTTATCAAAATGACTCCCGTTCACACGGATCAACAGAAATGACTAAAAACACTGTATTATGCATGCCAGACAAGTAATCTGGCGATGTCACTTTGTAAAGAAAGACTACGCGCCCATGCACATACGCATTCAAGCGTGCATGACTAATACGCATGTGCATGCCGTCACCGTTTTCACAGATTCACGTTTTTGAAGTTTACAGGGAGATGATAACGGTTAGGTATCATTTTCAAAACTCGTTTTTTAAAACCTTATTCCTTATAACCTTATTTCAAAGTTTGCAGTCTCAGGCCACCAAAACGCTGATGTAGTGTAAATGAATGGCCAGAACGCATTAAGCTGTTGTGAAAGCGGCCCCTAAGTTAATAACTAATGATTTTTACAACAGAAATTAATCAATCAAAAATATACTTAAGCTGGACTTTCTTCTAGAGCTGCTGTACAGCCAAAACAATCTTTGTCGCATTAATTTTCTATTATCAATGTGAAGCTGCTTTGAAACAATCTGCATTGTAAAAATCGCTATATAAATGAAGGTAACTTGACTTGAGTTCTTTAAGTACCAATACCACAGTGTTAAATGCTGCACTGCCGTCTATCAACATGGATCAGCATGATTGTCAGGAGGGAATGTGGCTGATCATTGGTCATCGATCATTTATTTCTCACAGAATAATCCGCCCTCTCAATTATGTATGAGAGCTCGGATAAATCTGAACAATTAAATCAGTCCTTACTCACACTCCAAAAACTTCATCTGATGGTAATCATCATTTATTTTTGACTGGAAACACAATTGGATCTCAATTTGTCATGCTAGATGACACCGCAGGCATAAGAACCGAGCGCCTTTTAATATTCATGGAAATCGGAAACAAACGGGCCGGTGTTATGGTAATAGCTGCCATTTGGAAAACAGAGCTCTCTTTCTGTGATGCTGTTTTTCTCTGTCTTTAATGATGTCCCATGATGCACCCTGTTTGCATGGTAACCAAATATAATTGCCTGATAATCATGCATCACTGCATGCTCATTACAGTGGTAAATTAGCACTGGTGGGTGAAGTCGCAATGCGCTCGCTCACACCTTGTGGCACATTTCTTTAAATAAGCTCTTGTAAGAGAGAGAAATAGTTAACAGTTGGGGGAGTAAAGCCTCGCTGAGCTCTGCCCTTCTCGCTGACATTTTGAGATGGACTGTAATTACTGTGCTGTGCCCGTTATGAGTGGCAATAACGCAAGAGGTCAATCCGGCACTGAATTGTTTAGTCAGGCATCCGATGGCAAAAAGCAGATAATGTTGGGAACGTTATGGTGAAATGTGACCTCAAGGAGCCTTAATTTTAACCTTAAATTACAGTGTGTTTTTCACTTGGTGAATGACAACCCATGACTCAATCTTCTCACATCCTTACAAATTTCCCTGAGGATTTTTGTCTGCTAGTAACAATGGCAGAGGGAAATGCTTCCTTTTTTACTTTAAATGTCTGCCATTGCTTCTGGCTAAACCTTCACTGTATAGAAACATGGCAGCCTGGGAGAAAATTCTCCCAGCATTTCTCAAGAAGTCAGTGAGTTGGACTCTCATCTGATAGCTAAACCATCGCCAAAGTCCTCATCTCACAAAACTCTGCCAGGCTCAGACATCCAACAGCTGTTGGACGTCCCATGGAAATAAAAAAAGTTCTGTCACTTAGTTCTGTATGCTTAGTCAGTCTCACAGGAGCCACACAGAGGAAAGTATAAAAACAGAAAATCACTAAACCAAAGCTCAAGTTTGCAGTTCCTTCTTCAATGAGAATCTGTAAGTATAAGCTAGTGAGGGTTCAACAGGGGCATGTCCAAGTCTCAATCCAAGCCCGACCTTCTTTTTGAAAATTGCATCCCTCCCATCTGAACAGGAACTTGACTCCCAAAACCTACCTATGCAAACAATTCACTGCAGTTTCCAGTTGAAATGAACACTAGTGGCAGTAAAACACCAACAACTTTTATTCCTTTTCACACTAATTATAATTACGTGGACAGATTACAGATTAATAAAGACTTATTTTTGCGTGACAATACTATGTTATGATCTCAAAACACATTTACCACAGTACATGATTTGTAAACTAATACATTTTGGGATTTGCATCACATTGCAAACTCCATATGTGTGTCTTTTCTGATGTAGTAAACTCGCTCGGAAGCTCACCTGGTACAGCATTGCACTCGTGATGTGAAACGCTCGGGTTCGAGTCTGTCAAAACACCAGTCACAATAAAAGACATTTGTAGAAGCAACTAAAATGGCATGCCTGCTTCAGCAAATGCGTTTTATCTCATGTTTGCTTTTGTTAACACTATCATTTAAAATGTGTAGGGTTTACTGTAGGTGGTACGTTATTTTCAAGAGTGAATAAAAAGAGCATTAACCTTTTAGCGATACTCACCGGACATTTCATGTAACAACCAATGTAATAAAACTTTACATTTCACTTTGAAAGATTTACAAAAACTGCAAGAAGGAACATTTTTTCCAACGAGCCTGTGTTGCTCATAGTGGTCTCAGGTCTGTAGATTTGTTGCTAGTCCATTATAAAGTGCCCCTATTATGTTTTTTTGAATATTCCCTTTCATGCAGTGTGTAATAAAGCTGTTTGTGAATGTAAACGTTCTGCAAAGTTGTAAAGTCGAAAGTGCACGATAAATAAAGTTTATCCTTTTTCCAACTTTCCCCGCCCAAAAATACGTTATTTTACTGATGACTGCTTCTCAAATCTCAGGGGTCGGGTCCCAATCTATTACTTTGGGTCCCAGATCTGTTTAACGTTGTGTGTAATCATAGGCGTAAATCTCGGGGGGGTCAGGACCCCGCCCATCTGAGAGTTGCCCCCCCCTAAAAATATAATTAAAAACGACATTGTGTATTGTAAATAATATAATTATATATACTTAAAATAATTGTGTAAGTAGTAAAACAATACAAACGCAAACAGGGCAAAAATGCGTTTTAAGTTTAGAAACATTTTGAGCTCCCCCTCTCTTGCCCCAAAGTGGTTTGGTCCACCACGCACCTCAGCTACACACACAGGTCCGGTGGGAGAGAACACAGTTCTTCAGTAGTTGTTGAAATCCAGTGAGTAGCTGTTTTTTTATTCACTTTAAACATCGGGTGATTCTTTTCTCTTTAAAACAGACAATACTGAGTTATTAATAAATGAGCAATAACAAAAAATTATGCCTAACCAATGTATTTTTCCATAAGTCCGATATTTTAGTGATTGTTGTTTTGGTAGCTTGTTGTAAATCACCCACTACAACTAATACGGCGATAAGACTATGTGTGTGAACTGATATTAGGCTAACATTGAAAATCTACCGCTGTGTTGGGTTTTGCTCAATGGATAATTTAATAATTATAGCGTGGTGAACCTATGATAACTCATATTTAAACAATTATTACTTTGTTTTTTTGGCCAGATAAAATGACACAGAAAAGAAAAACGGACATGAGATAATTTTTCAGTGCAACAAAACGCTACAAATATACATACAAGTACAATTTTAGCTGTATCATTTGTGTCCCCTTCAAAAATTGCCCTTGAGAAATGTTATGTTTATTGTATTGTAATACCCGAGTTGATCGGACAACCGGCCGTGATCAGAGTCAGTCAGCGCTGTCCGTGTTTTGTAACATGCAACTTGTACAATTAGAATGAGAAAAGTGTAAGCCGGGAAATAAGGTGAAAAAAACACAAGTGTGCCCAGCCGTCAGAAGCAGAGCGGGTGGAGTTAATGCAAGCACACGGTGATCATGAGTATTCCTGTTTCTATGTGTACAGCAGTAAATGCAAACAAACTTCAAATCTTCAAAACTGCTTGCAGCCTTGCATGCACACTCACATTTAACAAATCAGCAAGAAAATCTGAGGTGAACTGTCACATGAATGTTTTCTATGATGCTCAAATTGCGATAAAAAGCATAGGCTACATTTCAGGTTGCTGCAGCTAACCAGATTGTGCAGTCTCAAGCGTGCGCACTTCATAATATAATGAATTAACCGTCTTGTTATATCTATATTTCTGGTCAGACTCGACTCAGAGATGATTTTAAATAAGTAATGCTACCGTCTGCGGCCATGGCTCTGAACGAGCAATCGTTATTACATTTCAAAAAGGGCAAACAGTTGAAGTTATCTTACGTGAGTTGACTCGAGATACAAAAAAATGGAAAACTGCAGAATTTGCATTTGTCATCCGTCACCGTGACAGCAAGTGGACTTTTGAAGCTGGAATAATGAGTGGATTAAGCATGCTCAGCAAGAGAGGAATAACATGGATGGAACTTTCTTGGCAAGGAGGATTGTATGCATTACAGACAGGTACAAAGGAGAAGACTGCTAACTAGAGGCAAGACAAAAAGTTGGGTAGGTAAGACAAATTTTCACAACTTATTTATTGACTTGTTAATAACAATTTGCTGTGGAATATGATCGGGTCCAGTCAGGTCTGTGTCTGCATGGACCCAGCTTTTAAATAATAGACGGGTCTGCGTCGGTTCCGGGTAGTACATTTACTGGTCTCTTTGGGTTCGGGTACAAATTTTTGGACCCATTAAGACCTCTAGTTCTTACTACTTTGATTAAAGATAAAGGATAGTTCCCGCATGTGCACCGCAATAAATTAGAAATACACACATGGGTTTGTTGGTGGACATACACTTGCTAATGCTGATGATGAGGAACTACAGTTGCAACATCTCATAATGTACCTCAAACTGAGTAGTGTATCACTGAGAAACGTCCGGCTCAAGTCGCCCTTGTGAGGGAGGTTCGGGTTGAATGTTTCATCATCGGACTCGCGCTCAGATTGATGTAAAATCGACACCATTGTCACTGTCTTTACAGTGTGTACAATCGCTGAGGATTTACAAAGCCTCCGGAGCTGAACAGTTATGGTAATGGGAGTTTAGCTTCCGAAACGCGCACTGTAAGCGTTAGACCAATCACAACAGACTAGGCAGTCTGGCCAATTAGAGCGGAGTAGGCTCATGCAAAGGAGGGGTTTAGAGAGACTGAATCTTCGGACGAGTTGTTTGAGAATCATTGAAGATTGTGGTGATGTGCAATGTGTATTATGAGAATGTAACATTACATTTAATGCATGTAAACCTGTTGTAAGAGACCTCTGAAACAAAATTAGAGACCTTTAAAACTGCATAAAAGGAGCACTTTAAGAATAGTTCTCACTTGATGGAAAATTCACTAGATTTATCAGGACTTTTTTTCAGTGATATCAACAATCACACGTTCTTTCCGCAGCAGCTCAAAGGAGCAAAGCTTGTAACAAATCGAGACAATAGCTATGACATTTTGCAAATCGAAAGTCAAGTTACTATGATTAATCGCTGTCAGTCAGTCCTTATTCTGTTCAATTTACTTTTCTGACATTGACAGGAATATTTCCCTTTTTTATTTAACATCACCCCCTCTTCCAGTCCTTGAGTGAACATTACGGAGGCCTGGAAAGCCCACCCACTCCGGTCGAGAGACGCTCTGATAAAGCGAAGCTAATGGCTCTGAATTGGCTCTGGCGTCTAGAGATTCCCGGCAGCTAAGAGCTTTAAGAGTGCACAGATGTTGTCAGTTGACACCACGGTCATTAATGCACATTGGTCCTCGTGTCTGCCGTCATTAGAGTTTTAGGGGGTAACAAGAGTCTCCCACATAATCTGCACAGCATCTCCAGGCCTTTAAGTCGCCCAATTTGAATGAATCGATATGGCAAAAGGAAACAATTTGGAAGGGGCTTTACAGGGTCTTGAATGCAAAGCAAGAATGGGAGTTGAAAACCGCTGAGGGGAGCATTAGGGTTAATTAGATATGGAACTTATTTTGACTAATCTTTTGGAGTCAGAGTTATGTAAAGGGGATTAAGGGAGAGAACTTGTCTAGCAGGTAAAGCAAAGTAATTAAGACGTGAGACAATCTACAGAAAAGTCATTAGCGGGATGCTATGAATATCTGCAGAGCTCGTCAGAATCCTCGGAGAGCGTGAAGGTGCTACTATGTTAATGAGTAGATACAATGCTGAATTTCCTTAACAGGATTGAAGTTTGGAAACACTGTTCTAAATCTGGCATCTGCCAATTACATGCAAAGCAACTATTACATTTTACTTGGTTCTTTAGAACATGGCACCTTTTGAAGTGTCCCACAGAGCCAGACGTTGGTGCGCGGCATGAAGTCTGGCCCGCATTACATCTTATTCTAGCAGAGAACCGCGGAATGGATGTCTAGTTTGCTTTCTACTTAATGTCTCAAAACAAAATCTCTGAATATCTGAAGCCACAAACCTGGCACACTTGGGCAAATCCATTGTTTAGTTCTTTCTCTCAAGTGCTTTTAAATGCCTTTCCCCAGTGGACAGATAAAAAACCCTGTACAGCCAAACTCTGAGAAATTGCATTGCAGTCGGGCAATCTGACTGGAGCTTATTTTCAGAAGTCATTACCAGTTTTGTGTGCAATATGAATCAGACAGTAAACAGGCTGTCGGTGGTCCATGGCTGAGAAGGCCTATCTATCTATCTACCTACCTATCTATCTACCTATCTACATCCATTATCCATCCATCAATCTATCCATTATCCATCCATCCATCCATCTAGTCTGAATAATTCGGACAGTGTATATGCTTTCCTTTGAAATGAATGACGCTTGGTTTCGTGTCAGTATCATGCAAACCTCCATATCACATGCATAAGTCGGCACAGACTACAAAACGTTTTTTGCAGCTTTGTAGTCTTTGAGACTGAACTGAGACCTCAAGACTCGTCCGGTCGAGAAACACTGCAAACAACTGACAATCAAACGATGAACAGGAAAAATCATTTCATAAATACTGCATAAGCTATCTACCACAACACTTGTTCCACTGAAGTGAATATATTAATAAAAGCTATGTGCTTCAGTCATTTTTGTTCAGAGAGAGACAGCTGCCCTCTTGACATTCTCTTTTGAGTCTTAAACAGAGCAACACACAAAAACATTGCCAGCAAGGAACATCTGGGAAAAACCACAAAAGCAAAGCAGTTGAGTATATTCTCCAGAGTGATACATAATGGCCTTGTGCATCAATCTCCCGTCGGAGAGCCGGATTGTGTCTCCAACCCTCCCACCAACATTCCTGTCCACATGATCAATGTGGCTGGTGTTCATTTTTGTCACATTTTAATCTGTGGCAGAGCGCCGGGGCAGGATTGCCTGTGTGCTGCCTATGAAAATAAATTATAGAAACCAGACAACAAGAGGAGGGGCGATTAATGCTTTACTGCAGGCTCAAACATGGCTGGGCAAAAAAAAAAAAATTATATCATTAATCTACTAATGAGCTGATGTGAGGAAGACTTCAAAAGGTAAAAAAATATAAAAAAATTATTTGATCCATGTAAAAATAAAAAAATACAGATACATTGCATATGAATCATCCCCTTCTGGTAATCTTGCACATATCACACAAAGGTTACTAACAAAGCTGAACATAAAACAGACAAATTAAGTAGGCTACTGTAATTTCACCACACCAGTTACACATATATTAGAGCTGCATGATTAATCGTTAAAAGATCATGATGTCGATTCAAACACCCACGTGATCTTATTCCTAAATGACAACGATTCGGCTCTGTCTATTAAACCTTTAACAAGTACGATCACAGCAACATATTCAAATCGGCATGAAACAGCTTCACAAACAGTCTTTTCAACCACACAGTATCCTTATTTTTGTTATGTTATTGTTATTTTTGTATAATTCAGATTATCACAGAAGTACTGGGAAAAAGTTTGTAGTTCAGATATACACCGATCAGGCATAACATTATGAGCACTGACAGGTGAAGTGAATAACACTGATGATCTCTTCATCACGGCTCCTGTTAGTGGGTGGGATATATTAGGGCAGCAAGTGAACATTTTGTCCTCAAAGTTGATGTGTTAGAAGCAGGAAAAATGGGCAAGCGTAAGGATTTGAGCGAGTTTGACAAGGGCCAAATTGTGATGGAGAGCATCTCCAAAACTGCAGCTCTTGTGGGATGTTCCCGGTCTGCAGTGGTCAGTATCTATCAAAAGTGTTTGCTCATTGATGCACGTGGGGAGCGAAGGCTGGCCCGTGTGGTCCGATCAAACAGACGAGCTACTGGAGCTTAAATTGCTCAAGAAGTTAATGCTGGTTCTGATAGAAAGGTGTCAGAATACACAGTGCATCACAGTTTGTTGCATATGGGGCTGTATAGCCGCTGACCAGTCAGGGTGCCCATGCTGACCCCTGTCCACCGCCGAAAGCACCAACAGTGGCACGTGAGCATCAGAACTGGACCACGGAGCAATGGAAGAAGGTGGCGTGGTCTGAGGAATCACGTTTTCTTTTACATCACGTGGATGGCCGGGTGCGTGTGCGTCGCTTACCTGGGGAACACATGGCACCAGGATGCACTATGGGAAGAAGGCAAGCCGGCGGAGGCAGTGTGATGCTTTGGGCAATGTTCTGCTGGGAAACCTTGGGTCCTGCCATCCATGTGGATGTTACTTTGACACATAGCGATCAAAATAGAGCAAATCACCTTTTGAAAGTAACAATGCTTGAAATAAAGATTGAACCAATTACATTGTTACACCAGTAGGTGGCGACAAGTGACTGTTAAAAAGTCATTGAATAATTCATTCAAGAGATTCTTTAAATACGCTGATTAATCCAGTAATGAAACAAGTGAAGTCTGTATGAGTGAGTCATTAAATCATTCACTCAACCGTTAGACTGCCACAATTAATATTTTGTCAGAACCTAAAAATAAATTGCATGTTATTTTGTTTAGTTGTCAATTCAGAATTATGATCTATTTCAAACAAATATATATATATATACTGTATATACACTCACCTAAAGGATTATTAGGAACACCTGTTCAATTTCTCATTAATGCAATTATCTAATCAACCAATCACATGGCAGTTGCTTCAATGCATTTAGGGGTGTGGTCCTGGTCAAGACAATCTCCCGAACTCCAAACTGAATGTCAGAATGGGAAAGAAAGGTGATTTAAGCAATATTGAGCGTGGCATGGTTGTAGGTGCCAGACGGGCTGGTCTGAGTATTTCACAATCTGCTCAGTTACTGGGATTTTCACGCACAAACATTTCTAGAGTTTACAAAGAATGGTGTGAAAAGGGAAAAACATCCAGTATGCGGCAGTCCTGTGGGCGAAAATGCCTTGTTGATGCTAGAGGTCAGAGGAGAATGGGCCGACTGATTCAAGCTGATAGAAGAGTAACTTTGACTGAAATAACCACTCGTTACAACCGAGGTATGCAGCAAAGCATTTGTGAAGCCACAACACGCACAACCTTGAGGCGGATGGGCTACAACAGCAGAAGACCCCACCGGGTACCACTCATCTCCACTACAAATAGGAAAAAGAGGCTACAATTTGCACGAGCTCACCAAAATTGGACAGTTGAAGACTGGAAAAATGTTGCCTGGTCTGATGAGTCTCGATTTCTGTTGAGACATTCAGATGGTAGAGTCAGAATTTGGCATAAACAGAATGAGAACATGGATCCATCATGCCTTGTTACCACTGTGCAGGCTGGTGGTGGTGGTGTAATGGTGTGGGGGATGTTTTCTTGGCACACTTTAGGCCCCTTAGTGCCAATTGGGCATCGTTTAAATGCCACGGCCTACCTGAGCATTGTTTCTGACCATGTCCATCCCTTTATGACCACCATGTACCCATCCTCTGATGGCTACTTCCAGCAGGATAATGCACCATGTCACAAAGCTCGAATCACTTCAAATTGGTTTCTTGAACATGACAATGAGTTCACTGTACTAAAATGGCCCCCACAGTCACCAGATCTCAACCCAATAGAGCATCTTTGGGATGTGGTGGAACGGGAGCTTCGTGCCCTGGATGTGCATCCCACAAATCTCCATCAACTGCAAGATGCTATCCTATCAATATGGGCCAACATTTCTAAAGAATGCTTTCAGCACCTTGTTGAATCAATGCCACGTAGAATTAAGGCAGTTCTGAAGGCGAAAGGGGGTCAAACACAGTATTAGTATGGTGTTCCTAATAATCCTTTAGGTGAGTGTATTGTTGTTATTATAGTTTACTTTTTTAAAAGTTATTTTATTTTAATGGTTTATTATGTTTATTTTATTTTATAAAAAAAAAAAAAAAAACTTGTATTAACGTCACTGCCTTCAACAGAGTTTAACTTATACTGAACATTCCTTTAAGACTTTATCAGGTATGAGGATTGACTAACACTAGTCAAAAAAGCTTATGGTTAATGTCTTCAACCAAATGTTTAGCCTTTATTTATGACAAACAAAATGAACATTGGCTTCATGTTTCAGAGCTGTTCTTCATGTCACCTTCAGGCCTTCATAAAACCTTCAAAGTAAAAAGAGCAGCAATATTCCTAACTAACCGTCCATCATCCAATAATCTCCCTTCCCCTGCAGCCCTGCTCTCCGAGTTCCCTGAACTCCTGGTCTCCATCGCTAACCATTGCCATGGTAACCATGCAGACGGTGGAAAGGTAAGTGGAAGTCGAGCCGCAGGCTTTGGCAATCATAAATACACAAGACTGGGCCAAGAGAAAATATGACTGCAGTGTCACGAATGTATGACAAGTAAAAACATGGATCTTTGTTTCTTCTAAATCACTGTCAAATACATAGCGGGTTTAGTTTAAAGGAAAGCAAATTGCACTGACTGTCTTGGATTCCAGAGTCTTATTCAGTTTTTGACAAGAAAAATACACATATTCAATTTGCTCATGAATCATCCATCAAGTGCTGCACAGTAAAAAAAAAAAAAAAAAAAAAAATGATTGGCATTCAGAAAAGAGCCATTAATTGTGCGCATAGATGGTGATCATAGATGTTGACATGAGATGACAGGCCTGCTTTATGGCAAAGCATGATGGGAAGAGAGAACCAAAGCCCAATGGACAGGGTGGCAAGGTGAATCTCATGGAAACAATCTAGAGAGAGAGAGAATAAATGAATGAATGTGCATGAATTTATAAATGAATAAGTGCATAAATGCATGAATGAATGAGTGCATGAATTAATTTTTTTTTTTTTTTTTTTTGTACATTTTTTGAAGGCTGCATTTATTTCATAAAAAATACAGTATAAACAGTGAAATATTATTTCAGTGTAAAGCTGTTTTCTATGTGAATACGTTTTTTGAGGAAAACATTCCAGGATTTTTCTCCACATAATGGACTTCTATGGCAACCAACGGTTGAAGGTCCAAATCAATGCAGTTTCAAAGGAGGGGGTTCAGAGGCTCTGCACGATCCCAGACGAGGAATAGGGTCTTATCTAGACAAACCATCGGCCATTTTCGAAACATTTTTTAAATGTATATACTTTTGAACCTAAATTGCTCATCTTGCGCTGCTCTGCGGAGCGCCAGTGATTACGTAATCACGTCGGAAGATCACGCTAGACGTAGGCGGAAGTACCGGGTCCGTGTTTACAATGCGCACATGCTAAGACTAATACAAACATCCAAAAAAAGGTAAATCAATGATGTCGGACGATTTTGAAGTTGACGATGAAGTGTTTTTTGGTAAAGGCCGTTTGTGTTAGTCCTTGCACGTTCGCTTGTGCCGGTACTTCCGCCTACGTCTAGCGTGACCTTTCTGACGTGATTACTCAATCCGTGGTGCGTCGCAGAGCAGCGCAAGATGAGCAATTCAGGTTAAAAAGTATATACATTTAAAAATAATATTTAATGACCGATCGTTTCACTAGATAAGACCCTATTCCTCGTCTGGGATCGTGCAGAGCAACTGCATTGATTTGGACCTTCGACCGTTGGTTGCCATTGAAGTCCATTACATGGAGAAAAATCCTGGAATGTTTTCCTCAAAAAGCTTACTTTCTTTTCGACTGAAGAAAGAAAGACATGGACATCTTGGATGAGATCGGGGTGAGTAAAATAACAGGAAATTTTCATTTTGAAGTGAACTAATCCTTTAATAAGATTCACCCAGAGCCGGTCACGTTGCTTGTTTGTTATGTCGCATCTCAGTGTTTTTGCGTGTTGTGTTTCTGAAGCATTGCCGTATGGTTTGTTATGGAGCAGATCTGTGACAGGTAAATTAAAGTGCGGAACGTTCAATCTGCTAAAATATGCAAATGTATTCTAACTTTAGGGCGCTTATTAAGTTTGTTTGTCTCCTAGAGAAAATTACGTGTTATGCACAGTTCATCTGCACCAAGCAGTTTGCAGTTTCATGCCCATTAATCCACAAACAGAGACAAAAGAACACAGCGGCAAAGCAAATGTGTGATTTAATTAATATTTCATTAAGATAGTATGGGCAAAAATCTATGAGCGTAAGAAGACGCATGAGAGTGACGGTTAAATCAAAGATTGTGACACAGAGATATTATAATTGACTAGCATTTTTTACGGTTTGTTTATAGTACAACACAGCCGTGCTGAAATATTTCCTGGGAAGAAATGGAGAGAAGGAACAAACTTCATTATATTCTGTTGATGTGTGGAGCTACGAAGGCCTCATATCGAAAACTGTCAAGCCTTGTGCGATGAATAAAGCTTCTGAATAGGAAATGAGAAATTCAAAAGTAGGAGAAGGTTGACAATCAATCAAAGCCGCCTGAAGTACTGCTAAAGCCGCTTCTGGTGCTCACATTCATTTCGGACGGAGACTGAATCTAGCGAACACTGATCTAGCGATCGTTATTGTCCAGTCATAAAACAACGAAGCTATAAACTATGAAAAAAACTAAAAACTTCAAAGGGATGGTTCACTAAAAACTGTCAATTCTGTCATCATTTATTACCCTCACACATGTTCATGCAGCTCTTTCCCATACAACAACAGTCCATAATCACCACAGCGTTCAAGATCCAAAATGTGAAAAAATCCCCGTAAAAGTATCATAAAACCAGGGCTTGACTTTAACTTTTTTGCTCACCCGTCACTGTGACTAGTGGTTTTCCAAAGTTACAAGCCACAAAAGTTACAATTTTGATAGATACCATGGGGAAAACTTACAATTTTAATATTATCTCATAATTTGGCAGCAGGTTTATTAGGCTGCTGTCACTTTAAGACCTGACTCACGGATCCAATATTCTGTTACACATGCGTTTTCTTTCTCAACTGTTTATGTTCACTTAAATCAGAACTGATTGTGTTTACCAAGTAGGTATAACTGCAGACCGGAGATCTCCAAAAAGGGGGCGTTAACTCCAAAGATGGGTCTCCAAGTGAAAAGACTTTTGCTATTGGCTCTGGATTCATCCAATTGTCATTGACTTTAGATGCTGCAACTAACAAATATTTTGATAATCGATTAGTTGGTCGATTATTTTTTTATTGATAATAAAAAGGCCCTTTTTTATTTTATTGCCAAAACACACTATTCCCCATCCTGCCCGATGCTGTCCTTCAAACAAACGTGTCAGCTGAGTGCTATGAAAACGTACATAGTGAATATATCTACCCTTACAAAAATGAACCATGGTTTTACAACGAATAAAACAAGCAAACAAAGAAAAATAATAAAAAATAAATAACAGGGTTATTGTAGTTATTCCATGGTAACCACAAATTAACCATGGTTTTGCTTCAAATCCATAGTTTAACTATGGTATTTGTGTGGTTATACAAAGGGTAATTAATACACTATAATAAAACCATGGATATTTTCGTAAGGGTATATATACATTATGTGCAAAAAAGTTACTAAGCAAAAGGACAGTTTAAATCCCTACATTCAAATGATGTTGAAGAAAAACAAAGACACAAAAAAACACAAACTCAGTGTTAGCAGATAAGAGGAATGTTCTGCAGGAACACACACACACACACACACACAAAGTAACCTGTTACTGTCATTTCTTTATCCTGTAAATAGGCTATAAAAAAACATCTTACATTTACATTCAATTACACGCTGTTATCTCTTTAGAGTCACTACTCTCATAAAATACATGAATTACATGTTGACATTTAAACCTAAATTTAGCATCCTAAAGCAGATATTTCAGCTAAATGAATGTTTTTGCGCGAAATATTAATGTCTCTCTCTCGACTGCGTTCTGTCTGTTTGACGCACATATGCGCGCGCTTAACACAGTTTAACACAGACTATCAGGACGCGCTTCCATGCAAAATGGAAATACTTGCGTGAATTAGTAACATTTACAGATGAGGATATAACCTGTAAAATAAACGGTTTGCGCCGAGGACGCAACCGCATCTGTCAATGCGCATGGCGGTATGTTAAACGCCAATGCATTCGCTTGAAGCTCAAAATAAAGAATCCTCATGTTCTGGGCACTTGGATCATGTACCTTTCCTCCAGCAGCTCACTGCTTCCACTTCACTATTTTTAGATGCATGTTGTCCATAGAAATGCGTTATTCAGTGCTGTAATTTGGCGCGACTGGTGGAAGCTTTGCGTACAGAGAGCAGACCCAACTAATTGATAATGAGAATCGTTGTCGATGATTTTCATTATCGATTATTACCGATTTTATCGACTAGTTGTTGCAGCCCTAATTGACTTACATTTCAAAATAAATGTTCGCAAATTAAACATTGTTTCTAGTTGATATTAGAACATAATGTTATAAAATATGCCTATATAAATATGCTCCGTCAGAGAGGAGGCCGAAGCTCATGACCAGTGGCATTCGGACCGGAGTTTAAACCTCTGCTCAGTGATATAAGCGGGAATGCCCTGTAAGCTCTCCCGCGAGCCGTCTCAGTGCAGCGCGTGGGAAAGTTCTACTCTATCGCTGTGTTCTAAGTGATGTGTATCGGAAGCGTTTCAGATATTTCTGTATCATTATGTATCGACATAAAAACGAAAATATGACTCACAAACAGCCTGATTTTTTTCCGTGGTTATATGTGGATGTGAGAGCTGGACAGTAATGAAAGGAGACAGAAGGCGAATTGATGCTTTTGAATTGTGGTGCTGGAAACAATTTCTGTCAATTCCATGGACAACGAGAATAACAAACCAAAATCAAGCCAGCTATGTCACTACAATCGGGTACTGTCACATGATTAGGAAGGAACAATCACTGGAGAAGGACATCAAGAAAAAGGGGAAGACCTGCAATTCAATGGATTGACACAATCTTAACAATAGCAGGGAAGACACTGGCCAACCGTGTTCAAATTGCACACGATTGATCTCTCTATAGATCGTTTATCCATCAAGTCGCCATGGATCGGTTCAAACCGAAGGCTCATAATCATCATCATGTATCGAAAAATCTATAGTTTTCTCAACATTGCTCTTAGTTTATTATTTCAGATGCCTTTCTAAAAGACTACAATTGAAAAATGTATATTTAGAATATATATAAAATTAAATCTGCCAAAGTTGGTAGTAGTAGTGACTGCTGAAATCTGGGTGTTCGGGTGTTAATGTCAAGCCCTGCATAAAAGTATTAATATGACTCTATATATTTCATGCGAAATCGAAGCACAAACTATGATGTCATTTCAAACGAAATTGGGCATTTCAGGAGTTTGGAACAGTTTGCCAAAGCACTTTCCAGAAAAGTTTGTTCTGGCTGGTAAATGCCTTTGATCTACCATTGGACCGTAGTGATTATGAAATAGGTGGGCGTGGCTCTGAGGCTCCGCCTTCTTTGAGGTGGAAATCTTCTCCAGTTAATTTCTTCTATTCATTCCATCGAAGACAGATGGAAGTACAAACATGAACACACTGGAGAGTGATAGTGATACTGTTTTTCATGTTTAATACTGTAAAGATGCTATTTAAAGGGGTTTATAAATTAAATGTGCCGAGATTTGACATGAGTGGAGCTGGTGCAACGTGCACATTGCTATTGTAACGTACTGCTCCAAGAGACAAAGGTAGAGGATCCAAACGCAGCTTTATTGAAAGGGTAATCCGCAATCGTAGTCAAGAGTTCAGGCAAGGTCAAAACACAGGCAGGCAGTCCAAACAAACAAACAAACACAACAAAGCAGGGAACACGGGCAAAAGAGTAATCCAAGAATAGGCAGGTAATCCAAAAACCGACAGACAAGAAACCAGGGAGAACGCTCAGAATTGCAGTTGTTACACTAAACAAGACTTTGCAGTGAATGACAGAGTGAACATGGTTTATATATGGTGAGGTAAACAGTCTAATGAGACACAGGTGTAAACAATGAGTGAGATGAGTCTGGGCAAAGGATTATGGGTAATGTAGTCTTTGATGGAATGACAGTCTGGGGTGGAGTGCCCTCTGGTGGTAACCACGGGCACTCTCACTGGTGATTGTGACAGCCATGATCAGATGCTTTCTTAACTGCTGTTTTCTTAGTGCATTTTTGTTGTGTTTATTTTGAGAATCGTCGCTCTCAGCAATGTGGACGGCGTTGAGATGTTCGTTAACAGTATATTAATGCAAATGTATTTCAAAATTATTCTTTTTACCCCTAAGCTTTGCTGTGAGTATATATGTGCCTTTAATGTGCTATATTCCAGGTCTTATCAGTCCCACCAGGATTTCATAAGACCTTTTTCCTGATTTTTGCAGCCCAAATTGCTGTGTTGATTTGCAGTAAAAACCCACAAATAACCGTTATGTAGTTAACTAGTTTTAGTGACAGTAAGAGTTTTTACTGAAATTAATTGTGGATATTTAAATGTGCATTTACAGTAAAATAATGTACTCACACTATTAAAATCTTTGAAATCAGGGCAATATTCACAGTTGATTTTGATTAGCTAATATTGCTTTTCCCCATCAGGTTAACATTTTTTACAGAAAAGACACAATTGAAACAGTTGCATATAATATGTCATTATTAGATTTTGCATTAATGCTTGCGTTTGCAAGATTTCAAAATCAAAGAGGGTGTGTCATATTCTGACATTTGAAGTAATTTCACCTCTGCTCATAATCTCATTTATGTAAAAAAAGAGTTCACTAGATGATGACTTAAATCTCACTTTGTCACACAGAGCAGCTCTATCACATAATTGTCCACCCTTTTCTGAGCTTAATAGAATCATTCACTTTCATTATATGCATAAAAATAGCATGAGCAGATCTTCTTTTGTGTTCTACGTAAGGAAATCATACATATTTTGATTAAACTATCCATTTAATATCAACCATCAAATGTGAGAAACAGAAAAACCTATTATAGAATATAAAATACTTGGTCTTGTGTGAACTAGTACAAAGCCCCTGCTATTAGGATTAAAATTAATATTTCATACTGCGATGATTAGCTGTAAATCCAGTTAAATATTAATTTGCCCCACAGATATTGCACATATATAATCACTGTGCTTTAACTATATTCACACAGGGTTTTATAAAGGAGTGTTTGTTTAAGAGCGAGGAAAAAAAAAAAGTCTATTGAAGTAAACCAATTAAAAACACAAGGAAACCACGAGGGACTCGTTTCCCAGAAACACCTTAAGCGAAACCTGTTTGAGTTGACACACAGTGCACTGTGACATTTATTTCCAGAATCATCATATACACTTCCTAAAAGGAATTTGGCTATCAATAAGCGAGTAAAAATTAAGCTACTTGGAATCTTAACACTTGCAAATGACTCAGGACTCGATACGATGCACAAACAACAGATTTATCCGACCGTCCAATAATGGTCCTGCATAATAATCAAGCTCATTTGCAATTTAACTTGTTTGGCCTGCTGCTTCATGCCGTCACCTCCACAAAACACATACATCCACACAAGGCTTCCCAATGCATCACACTCAGCCAGGAGCAGTTTTGCTGAAAACTGAGCTCCAGAAATCCCTTCGGAGAGATCCAGGTACATGGAAGCCAAGCCAGGCCTGTTCTGTCCCGCCGCAGGGCCTCGGAGTGTAATGTCGGGCTATACGGGTCCAGAGCGCCGCTCCCGCTGTCCTCTCTACATATGGTGGGCCGTTGTGTAAAGAGATCTGCTCCATCAAGCACTTTCTCAGGCCCAGTACATGCTAATGATGTTTAATTAGGCAGGTCCACCTGTTTGTCCCTTCTGTGCCATTGACACGCTCCTACATACAGCTGATATTGTGAGTTTGCAGAAAGGAAAATATTCTGTGAGCTAGTTTATATATATATAAAGGTGATTGAAGTGACTTTGAGCGTGGCATGTTGTTGGTGTCAGACGGGCTGATCTGAGTATTTCAGAAACTGCTGATCTACTGGGATTTTCACACACAATCATATTTAGGGTTTACAGAGAATGGTCTGAAAAAGGGAAAATATGTAGTGTCCGTTCTGTGGGTGAAAATGTCTTGTTGATGCCAGAGGTCAGAGAACGACCAGACTGGGTCCGCTGATAGAAAGGCAACAGTAACTCAAATAAGCACTCCGTAATTTTGACGGACAGGGTTGTAAATCTATTACTACCCTTCATTTTAATTTTCATATTTTAATGATATTTAATAGGCTCTGGTTTTGTTCACATTTTCATTTTTATCCACAAACTTATAGGCTAAATTTGCATATAAAATGCATTTATTTATTTATATAGAGAAAGTTGAACAAAGACTGTGGGTCACTTTTCAGGTTTCATCATGAAAGTTTGTCCAATAAATCACCATAAGCTTTGTCTCAGATTTCACATTCTGTCCATTTTGTCACAAAATTCAAATAATACCGCTCTTTAATGTGGCGCGAGATAAGCAGTTCATCCTTCCTCTTTACTACATTAACGAAATAAACATGAATGAACATCAGAAAACATGTTGAAAGATACAGTACAACTTAACAGTACTCTCATGTAATCGTTCAATCAGTGTTTTAACCGCAGAAAGACGTCAATTAGGGTTGCCAGGTTTTCACAACAAAACCCGCCCAATTGCTACTCAAAACTAGCCCAAAACAAGCCCAGCTGCCTTTCAGGGGGGGTAAAATCTGCGTTTTTTGGCAGGGTTCCCTGCTGAGATTCACATTCCCGGGGCTAAATATCACAATACTGGGGTCGCTTCAACCTGAGGACATGAAAAACAGCCCGCGGCAACAGTGTTAAAGTAGCCCAATTCCGCGGGAAAACCACGGACTTTGCAACACTGACGTCAATAAAACAGCTTGTAAACAATGCAGAAAAGCCATCTGTTGACCATTAACTTGATAGTCAGCTAGATCGCACTCGCCACCAAGTGGACAGGGGTGAGAATCACAGTTACAAGTTACAATAAATCTCCCTCAGTGTAATCTGTCAAAATGACGGACGGCTTTCAGATTTTTCCGTCACTGCTAAAAAAGTTCAGTTTTCAGTTAACGCGACCTCTGGTTTCAACTGAGAATTGCAGAAAACTGTAAAACAATAGAAGACTGGAAAAACATTGCCTGGTCTGATGAGTCTGGATTTCTGCTGCGACATTCAGATGGTAGGGGCAGAATTTGGTGTAAACATCATGAAAGCATGGATCCATCCTGCCTTGTATCAGCGGTTCTTGCTGGTGTAATAGTGTGGATGATATTTTTTTGGCACACTTTGGGCTTCTTAGTACCAATTGAGCATTAAAAAATCTTACACACCCCAAACTTTTGAATGGTATTGTAAATGTGGTGGCCATATTAAAGGCACAATATGTACGATTTTTGGATTAAAATATCCAAAAACCATTAGAACCGTGTTATATATTTTGTTGACTTGTGTACTTACATTATCCAAAATATTTCCAAGAATGTTTAAATCCAGAGAAATAAGCGATTTTATCCAGGACAGGGTCAATGACATCATACCCGCGTTACCCTCGATTTATGGTTTTATTTTGTAGAAACCATGGAAACACCAAAGACGCATTAATATATGATGTGTTTTATTAGACAGGCGAGCAACTGTCTGGATCATTCATGGACAGAAACTAATCATTGCTCTCCAGCTCAACACAGTTAGTCTTCTTGTTTAAATCTGGTGTTCTTGATTTACCGCGAGTACCATGTTTTACCATGCCTAATATGACCTCGCTCACTGCAGTGTGAGCAAGTGTCTCATAGTAGCGCCACAGAGTAGCATTATAACTTCCAACACACTCAAATGTGTGTAATATGATAAAACAGCGCTGCGTTCCTCCACATACGCATGAGCGGAAGAAGCGGAAGCACTCGTCTGCGGCAGAATAAAAGCTCCACGATTACATATTGTGGCTTTAACCCTTAAACGCATACCTCGGTTCTCTAGTGACCCGGAACGTCACTCACTACCCACCTCCTCATTTATTTTTTTCTAAGTTAGACATCAACCTTGTTAGTATTCCTATCTAAAAGAACACCTGTTTTTCCATTCATTTTCTGGTAAAAATTGTATAGGGTGGCTAACGACCCGAGATATGTATCAGTATATTTTTTCTGCACAACAACAATTGAATCTTTGATGACTGAATAAGTGCAATTCACCTTTATTCCTCAAGGTGGCAATATCTGATACACAATAATGAAGTGGCGTTTCACTCATAGTTACTGCAGGCAGAAAACAGCAAGTACCATCAGCAAAACTCAAAATGGCTCAGCGATTAATGCAGAGCGAGAATTTTTTTTGAGAATATGTTTGAGATGGCGAATATGAGTCAGATGCTGAAAATGCTGGGAAGTGATGATGGTATAAAACATCTGCTTAAACTGAACCCTTCCAAGCTCCAAAAGGTAACAAAATATGCTTTATTTTATTATTCTGTAATTTTTACTCTAATATCAGGAGAGTTTTATATTATCACGACAGGTAGAGTCATCTGTGTTAGATATAGATCCGGGTCGGCAAAGACCTGAATATGCAATAATGATTGGTGAAACATTAATGCATTTAAGGTCTAATAATCTCATGGTTGGAATCATGTTTTTTGTAACTCTTGCAGCTTATTATTTCCTGTATGTTATTGGTTGTCAAAACTGTATTATAAATAAAATGACGCACCATTCTGGAGATGTCATGAGTGTAATAACATCTCTACAGAGAGTAAACAGCTCTAGAAATGGTTGAAGGAAAACAATAAAGAAAGGAACGCATCTGTCCCTGTGTGTCATGATGGATCCGTCTCCCACGGCACAGATCAGCCATCAAACCACTTCCTCTCTCGGCGACGCAGCTGAATTCATATGCTGAACACGGCTCATTGACCAGTAGCTTTATCATCAATATTCACGAATGCCTGCTTGTTAACATGGTGGTTAATTTGAGAGAGAAAAAAAATGGTAACACTTTACTTGAAGGCTTTATATATAATGCATTATAAAAGTATTTTAATGCATTTAATGCATTGCATGAGCTCATGAATAATTGTAATATCAGTTGTAATACTTATCTAGTCATTGTTACGCCTTTAGAAAGTAAAAGACGAACAACCAATTGCTGCAATTTGTAAATATTATAATGCATTTTAACTTTGGTTATAATTACTTATGAAAATACACAATGCATTACAATGTAAATTATGAACACCAGGCTGTGTTCATAATTTACATTGCCTCCCAAACCTCACTAAAACGATCAAATCAGATAAAACCTCTGGCCAGGCCGATTTGATTTGATCGTTTTAGTGAGGTTTGGGACACATTTTAGTTCAGTTTCAATTCATATTTGGCAGATGTTAAAAACATAATCTATTTCTCCTAATATTTGAAAGATGAGCTTTAAACTTTTGAAACCTCTTCAGTAATAAAACGCTGAAGAGTAATTAGTGAACTCGTTTGGGTTGTTCCCTGAAGTGCTTCGGGGCAGATCTGAAGATGAATCGCTTGAGTTTTCACTCTGATCTCATGCAATACAAGATGGTTCAGATTTGCATGTGCAATTATTAATGGTTTGTAATCTCAATGCTTTATTGCAAAGCTCACTAAACGGTTGGGCAGTATTGCTTTCGGGCAATGTAATAACATTCATTCAATTGACACATCAATAAGTGCAGATCAATAACTATCCAACTGCATGCTAATAAATCATCCTCTCCTTCCAAGAACTCTTCCTTTGAATTGTCCTTTCCTGTTGCCAATAAGATATTCATGCCAAAGTGTCATTGCGGAGCCAATTGTTTTATTCATCCAGTCTCAATATCAGCTTCAAATTAGTGTCAAGATTAAACAGAGGATTGAAACACCCAAAGGGAAAATATGTGTCAACCGATGGCAATAACACAATCATGACATTGAGCTACTGAACACTAATGACTGTACTGTGCCCGTCAGTTAATTTGGACATACTCTGTGCATTATTTTAACACCAAATTTACTAGAAATTAGGCAATTCAGGTAAGAGTGGAAACAAAAAAAAATGTTCAATGTAATTTGTCTGGCAACATTTTCCATTTAATTTAAATTTTAAAAATTACTAGTAATTTTGTAGTGTTTTATCAGTTTTTTTTTTTTTTCCCCAATTGTCTATATAGTTTTTATTAATTTTTATTTAAGGTGAACTTTCATTATTTATTTCGTTATTTTAGCATATCAAGTTCAACTAAGTTCATGGCAACTGGAATATTTCTTTTTAATTATTATTATTTTTTTCAATTTTTTTAATTATTATTTAATTTAATTTTTTATATTTTATTTCATTTCACATTAATTTTATTTAATGTAACATGTTTTAATTTAATTAAATTTTATTTATTTAATTTAATTTAATTTAATTTAATTTAATTTAATTTAATTTAATTTAATTTAATTTAATTTAATTTAATTTAATTTATTTTTTTATTTTTCCAGTTCACTATAATAACCCAGGCAGTTCAGACTGATTTGCTGTGGAGGAAAAAAAATGTTCAATGTAATTTGTCTGGCAACATTTTCCATTTAATTTTCATTTTAAAGTACTAGTAATTTGGTAGTGTTTTATCAGTTTCTTTCAATTGTCTATATATATATATATTTTTTATTTTTTTTGTAAGTTTTAGTTATTTAAGCAAGTTCAACTACACCCCTGGCAACTTGAATAAAAAAAAATGTTTTTGAATTTTTATTATGTTATTATTTTTTCTTTTATTTCTTTTTTTATATTTTATTTCATTTTACATGTATTTTATTTAATGTAACAATATTTATTTACTTACTTACTGTTAGTTTAAGTTTACTATAGTAACTCAAGCAGTTCAGTGTGCTTTGCTTTGAAGGATCTCTACTTATCTGTCATACTTTACAGGGACTGTACAGTATCACTGCTACTGTGTTTTTTACCGCAGTGAGTATCTCCCACATCTCATTTGTGTCTGTCGGTACAGAAACAGGCCATGTAATCAAGCTCTGACGCAATGTAAACATTGGCTTGCAATATTGCAATTAGATGCTGAAAGCACTCCTGCAGCAATAAAGCAGCTGAATCCAGGTCACAATACAAAACATCAAGTCTACCAACTCTTAAAGATGTCAACATTATAACGAAGCATCAAATTATGATTATAAATAAAATGCTTCAATGTATGAATTGTTTTCACAGCCTGTAGTGCTTGTAAAAGTGATGAAGATATTCAGAAATGTAATATATGACATGTATTGCCCTATATCAAGAGTGATTTTTGCTGTCACATGTATGTCACATTTATGTAAATAATACACTATGCATGTATATTAAATGTATTAAAAGGCATATGATATGTATACATAATTATCTACAGTATATGTCATATATGTTAAACATGAATTACATAAATAGACATGCATATCTGTATAGGATATATACAGCTCTGAAAAAAATTAAGAGACCACTTAACATTGATTTCTCAGTGTTAAGTGGTCTCTTAATTTTTTCCAGAGCTGTACACTATATTGCCAAAAGTATTGGGACACCCCTCCAAATTACTGAATTCAGGTGTTCCAATCACTTCCATGGCCACGGGTGTATAAATCAAGCACTAGGCACGCAGACGCTTCTACAAACATTTGTGAAAGAATGGGTCGCTCTCAGGAGCTCAGTGAACTCAAGCGTGGTACCGTGATAGGTTGCCACCTGTGCAATAAGTCCATTACTGAAATTCCCTCACTACTAAATATTCCACGCTCAACTGTTAGTGGTATTATAACAAAGTGGAAGCAATTGGGAACAACGTAAAACACGTAAAATCACAGAGAGGGGTCAGCACATGCTGAGGGTCACAGTGCTCAGAAGTCACCAACTTTCTGCAGAGTCAATAGCTCCAGACCTCCAAACTTTGTGTGGCCTTCAGATTAGCTCAAGAACAGTGTGTAGAGAGCTTCATGGAATGGGTTTCCATGACCGAGCAGCTCATCCAAGCCTTACATCACCAAGTGCAATGCAAAGCATGGGAGGCAGTGGGGTAAAGCACGCCGCCACTGGACTCTAGAGCAGTGGAGACGTGTTCTCTGGAGTGACCAATCACGCTTCTCTGTCTGGCAATCCCATGGATGAGTCTGGGTTTGGCGGTTGCCAGAAGAACGGGACTTGCCTGACTGCATTGTGCCAAGTGTAAAGTTTGGTGGAGGGGGGATTATGGTGTGGGGTTGTTTATCAGGGGTTGGGCTTGGTCCCTTAGTTCCAGTGAAAGGAACTCTTAATGCTTCAGCATACCAAGACATTTTGGACAATTTCATTCTCCCAACTTTGTGGGAACAGTTTGGGGATGGCCCCTTCCTGTTCCAACATGACTGCGCACACCAGTGCACAAAGCGTCGGTCCATAAAGATATGGATGAGCGAGTTTGGTGTGGAGGAACTTGACTGGCCTGCACAGAGTCCTGACCTCATCCCGATAGAGCACCTTTGGGATGAATTAGAGCGGAGACTGCGAGCCAGGCCTTCTCGTCCAACATCAGTGCCTGACCTCACAAATGCGCTTCTAGAAGAATGGTCAAAAATTCCCATAAACACACTCCTAAACCTTGTGGAAAGCCTTCCCAGAAGAGTTGAAGCTGTTATCGCTGCAAAGGGTGGGCCAACTCCATATTAAACCCTACAAATTAAGAATGGGATGTCATTAAAGTTCATGTACATGTAAAGGCAGGCGTCCCAAAACTTTTGGCAATATAGTGTATATATAGTATGTCAATATATAAAATGGTTAAATGTCTAATAGGCTTCATATAAATGTTTTTAATATGAATATATTTTTATTATTTATGCACATACATTACATTTACGTACGCTTATTGTGCTTTCATGTTCATATCCGCCACTGGCTACATGCATGACTCATTAGACGCTGTTTGATATTCATGATGATATAGGCCGAAAAACACGGGAAGGTGCAGAAACTATTAAATGGAGGACAATTAAAGTGTAATTGGCTCAAACTTTAATAGAATAATTAAAGGTGTCCATGCAGAGCATTAGTTCACCTCATGCCAGGCAGCACATTAATCTCTGAGCCTTCGCTTCTGAGCAAGACCTTCGGTTTAATAGGCTCTGTGTGCTTATCTGTGCCTTACCCAAGATGCATCTGCAAGGGTAGTTTCATCTATACTGCACAATGCAATGCATAATGCATATTGTCCATGTCCAGATCAAAAGAGTATTAATTTAGAAGAAAATGCATTATGACATGTCATAACAATTAAAGAAAACATTTCTTCATTTAAATAAAATATAACTATATTTCTTTCTTTTGAGACCCAGGTATTGTAAGATTCATCTTATAGATGATGCTATAGTAAAAATACCTGATATGGCCATCTATTCTGTAACACTGGGCTCTGTTTAAGTTGTATGCTCCTATGCTATTAATAAAGAATTGCATTTCACTCAGACGGGCAGGATGCTGAAAATATAGATTTTCTCAGGCTCAGTGACAGACATGAACTATCTGAAAACTAAATTGGGCTAAAAGTCTGTGTAAGGCTAGACCTTAAGAAAGGTCATATAAGAACATCCAAACTGATACAAATCCCATTCACTCCAGGTAGGCCAGGTCAACCAGTTTTGCTGTATCCTGGGTCCTGTATCTATAAATAGCAGATGCCACAGCGAGCTCTCAGGGTCACGTGCACCAGACACAGATCGGATCTGTTTTTAAGTGGCATTCACAAAACGTAAAAACATCTAGAATGGAACAGCACAGGGGCTGAGATGCATTTTAACTTGACATGTCATCTTAAAAGCTCAACACTCATGGCGTGAGATGCTTAAGGAAACATGGGACAAATGTGTTTTGATGGATAGCAGTGCTACTTTATAGAAAATGAATTTGGTAATATAAAATATGATTATATATATATATAAATATTATATTAATTATATTATTATATTATATTATATTCAACTTTAAATGAAACAAAATATAAAATATATATTTAATATTTAATAACTTATTTTATTTTCAACATTTCTCATTTTCATTTAGTTTGAATCACTAAAATAACTTTAACGAATAAATTGACAGAACACAATCAAATTATAAAAAATGTAAAATTAAAAGAAAACAGAAAATATAAAAATTAGTGCTGTGAAATTGATTAATCGCGATTAATCGCATCTAACATAAAAGTTTTTGTTTACATAATATGTGTGATACACTGTATGTGTGTATATATATATACACTCACCTAAAGGATTATTAGGAACACCTGTTCAATTTCTCATTAATGCAATTATCTAATCAACCAATCACATGGCAGTTGCTTCAATGCATTTAGGGGTGTGGTCCTGGTCAAGACAATCTCCTGAACTCCAAACTGAATGTCAGAATGGGAAAGAAAGGGGATTTAAGCAATTTTGAGCGTGGCATGGTTGTTGGTGCCAGACGGGCCGGTCTGAGTATTTCACAATCTGCTCAGTTACTGGGATTTTCACGCACAACCATTTCTAGAGTTTACAAAGAATGGTGTGAAAAGGGAAAAACATCCAGTATGCGGCAGTCCTGTGGGCGAAAATGCCTTGTTGATGCTAGAGGTCAGAGGAGAATGGGCCGACTGATTCAAGCTGATAGAAGAGCAACTTTGACTGAAATAACCACTCGTTACAACCGAGGTATGCAGCAAAGCATTTGTGAAGCCACAACACGCACAACCTTGAGGCGGATGGGCTACAACAGCAGAAGACCCCACCGGGTACCACTCATCTCCACTACAAATAGGAAAAAGAGGCTACAATTTGCATAAGCTCACCAAAATTGGACAGTTGAAGACTGGAAAAATGTTGCCTGGTCTGATGAGTCTCGATTTCTGTTGAGACATTCAGATGGTAGAGTCAGAATTTGGCGTAAATAGAATGAGAACATGGATTGTTACCACTGTGCAGGCTGGTGGTGGTGGTGTAATGGTGTGGGGGATGTTTTCTTGGCACACTTTAGGCCCCTTAGTGCCAATTGGGCATTGTTTAAATGCCACGGCCTACCTGAGCATTGTTTCTGACCATGTCCATCCCTTTATGACCACCATGTACCCATCCTCTGATGGCTACTTCCAGCAGGATAATGCACCATGTCACAAAGCTCGAATCATTTCAAATTGGTTTCTTGAACATGACATTGAGTTCACTGTACTAAAATGGCCCCCACAGTCACCAGATCTCAACCCAATAGAGCATCTTTGGGATGTGGTGGAACGGGAGCTTCGTGTCCTGAATGTGCATCCCACAAATCTCCATCAACTGCAAGATGCTATCCTATCAATATGGGCCAACATTTCTAAAGAATGCTTTCAGCACCTTGTTGAATCAATGCCACGTAGAATTAAGGCAGTTCTGAAGGCGAAAGGGGGTCAAGTGTATATATATATATATATACATACACTCACCTAAAGGATTATTAGGAACACCATACTAATACTGTGTTTGACCCCCTTTCGCCTTCAGAACTGCCTTAATTCTACGTGGCATTGATTCAACAATGTTGGCCCATATTGATAGGATAGCATCTTGCAGTTGATGGAGATTTGTGGGATGCACATCCAGGGCACGAAGCTCCCGTTCCACCACATCCCAAAGATGCTATATTGGGTTGAGATCTGGTGACTGTGGGGGCCATTTTAGTACAGTGAACTCATTGTCATGTTCAAGAAACCAATTTGAAATGATTGGAGCTTTGTGACATGGTGCATTATCCTGCTGGAAGTAGCCATCAGAGGATGGGTACATGGTGGTCATAAAGGGATGGACATGGTCAGAAACAATGCTCAGGTAGGCCGTGGCATTTAAACGATGCCCAATTGGCACTAAGGGGCCTAAAGTGTGCCAAGAAAACATCCCCCACACCATTACACCACCACCACCAGCCTGCACAGTGGTAACAAGGCATGATGGATCCACGTTCTCATTCTGTTTACGCCAAATTCTGACTCTACCATCTGAATGTCTCAACAGAAATCGAGACTCATCAGACCAGGCAACATTTTTCCAGTCTTCAACTGTCCAATTTTGGTGAGCTCGTGCAAATTGTAGCCTCTTTTTCCTATTTGTAGTGGAGATGAGTGGTACCCGGTGGGGTCTTCTGCTGTTGTAGCCCATCCGCCTCAAGGTTGTGCGTGTTGTGGCTTCACAAATGCTTTGCTGCATACCTTGGTTGTAACGAGTGGTTATTTCAGTCAAAGTTGCTCTTCTATCAGCTTGAATCAGTCGGCCCATTCTCCTCTGACCTCTAGCATCAACAAGGCATTTTCGCCCACAGGACTGCCGCATACATGATGTTTTTCCCTTTTCACACCATTCTTTGTAAACTCTAGAAATGGTTGTGCGTGAAAATACCAGTAACTGAGCAGATTGTGAAATACTCAGACCGGCCCGTCTGGCACCAACAACCATGCCACGCTCAAAATTGCTTAAATCACCTTTCTTTCCCATTCTGACATTCAGTTTGGAGTTCAGGAGATTGTGTTGACCAGGACCACACCCCTAAATGCATTGAAGCAACTGCCATGTGATTGGTTGATTAGATAATTGCATTAATGAGAAATTGAACAGGTGTTCCTAATAATCCTTTAGGTGAGTGTATATATATGTGTGTGTGTGTGTGTGTATACAGTACACATATATATATATATAATTTTAGTGCTGTCAATCGTTTAAAAAATAACTAATCACACATTTTTTCTGCAATTAATTGTGATTAAAAACATCTGTGTTTTTAATATTTTTATATTGTAATAATTTCACAATTACTTTCCAAATGAATGTAGAAACAACTTAAATAGAGTATATTTGAAATATCTGTAATGGCATCTTTTTACGAAGGCCACTCACTGATACTAAAACTGCTACTGATAATTAAAAGCTATATCAATTTCAAGTGAACTTAAAATAATCTTCACATAAACCCATTATAATAAATATCATATTCACCTGTGGCCTGTCTAACAGGTAGGAAATATACACAAACTGTCTGCACTGCATACATTTTAAATTAAATATAGAATAACTACTTATTAAAGCCACAATGTTCTCTGTTCCCTTTGTTCTGTGATGAACATTAATGACAGACATCATTAGTCGCTGCTGTGACTTTAAGATCTGCTGCTGCCGAACATGACGCGGATCTGACGCTCACAGACAGTGCGTTATCTTTTTTCTCTTGTCACGCTGTTATGGTTTTAAAGCAATTAAATGAATAAGAGCGTGATCATAGAATGTAATGCTAACCAACATATGCTGCCTAAATTTGACAGGGGCGCCGCTAGAAATTTTGGGCCCTATAAAAGAATATGGGGTTGGGCCCCCTGCCGCACCAAACATACAAGCATACATACATACTCTGGGGGCCCCAAAAGTGCGTGGGCTCTTAGAATCGTCTGTAACCATAGATATTACCTAAGAAGTTCAAGTAAATACGCTAGAAATGCACGCTCATTCAAGGATATGCATTTATTGCATGGACGGAGAAAGCCGTCAGCCTGCACAAAGGGTTTTTTTTTTTTTACACTAAAAAAGTTAAATAAGCATCTATAGCCTAACTATTATGCACCTTTCGGAGCATCAGTGAGAGCAACGGTACCGCAGAATGAGTGTATCCTACTCTATCTCTACACGTTTTAAGCGTTTTTAAGTCTGAAAACTGCAAAAAGCAATGAAATATTCAGACATCCATTTAGCGCATGTTCAGGAAAACTACTGAAAAACAGCTCTGGTTGTTCTCTCAATACGGTCTGTTTGTTTTACTGACTGAGAAATGGCTTCAGATGATTCAGTGAGACAACAGTCCAAACGAATCCTAGTGGATTCAGGCCGTTGTGCAAACGCGTTTGACTCATTCGTAATTTAAAACATAATTTAAGCGTCAAAATGTGCGCACAGCGCAATTCAGTTACACAGTTTAACTTCTTGAACCTAATGCTGTTAAACTGAATATACAATTTTTTTTTCTTAAATATCCACGTAAACAACAAAATGTTCATCACTATAGCAACAGTAGACCCACCTCGCACACCCCTTGCACACACGTTATGTTAAGCTAAAAACCTGTTATGTTAGATGTGATTAATCGATCTATCGATTGGCAGCACAAATAAAAACTAATTCAAAGTATTCCAAATAATATATATATATATATATGTTCTCAATACTAAAATAATACTGGTCAGCTTCACTTCTTGATTAGTCAACCATCCTTACCCAGACTGTATTTGCTGAAGCACACGAGGTAACATTACTGTCGAGTTGCAGACCCATTTCATGTCATACTTGTGCCGCGTCAACCAAGCGATGACAGACGTGACAAAAGACTCATCAGCGGGAATGAAGTGACCTGTGCAGACTCTTCTGTGATTGACAGCGTCCTTGTCTTCATTTGACAACATGTAAAGGAATATTGCTTGGGATAAAGAGAGATTACGCCACTGTTTATGACAGATTGAAGGCTATTAACAGCCATATTTTACTGGAACGCTGCTTGTCCTCTGAGTGAACTCCAATTCATGCCATAATTTCCACAAGAACAACATAACTATTCTTTGTAAATCAATATCCTCTGTTGTTCCATCTGAGCAGCTTTTGTCTATGATTTCCGTTGTTACTGGCAGATATACACGTACTAATACACAATCACATAGTTTGGAATAAGTGTAAATAACTCTACGTCTCTCTCAAAATATGACCTGTTGTATGCCCAAGGGGCTTCATATAACCATCAGATAACACCATCATCATCATCATCATCAGAAAGTGAGATACCACAAGAATTGTTTGGCTATTGCTTATTAAATCTTGCATTCTAACAAATTTCTGTGTGAACAAGCAAAATCAGGAAATGTAAATGTTCTTACGCTGCAGCATATGGAGGGTGGGTCAAGTTGCAATGATTCAATTGGTTTTTATCTGTAGGCAGGTTTATATAACACTTACATAGCTATTTTCACAAAATTAACAATTTTCAAAACTTTTTTTGATGAAAGAATGAGAGAGTTTTGCATGTGCAAAACTCGATGCTAGGGTGTTATGGTTGTTTGCTATGGTGTGTGTGTGTGTTGCTGCATGGTTACTTGGGTGTTGTTAAAGGTGAAGTATGTAAGTTTTTTTTTAATGTTAAAATACATTGTGTTAACCCATTACATTGTTGTTCATTGTTCTATTAGTATGCCCTTCATGGATTTATCTTGTCCCTCAAAAGTGTGAACATTGAGCCTCCCAGGCACCATGTAAAGATGTCCGATCGGTGAGAGTTGGCGCGTGCAGGCGCGGGAGGAGCTGAAAACGGAGACGTGAAATCTGACACTTCCTGCTTCCCCTAGTGACATTCGCGCTGTGTTTGCATACTTTATCACAGATTAAGTGAAATAAATGCAATATAATGCACATATGTTACAGAGACATTGTCATGTAATAATTTATGTAATCCGACCAATCGTGGAACAGCTGTGTCGTCATCAGAGCTCATGCAGCTGCTCTCGAAACGCTCTTGCAGCACTTTGTTGACATACGTCACAGTCACGTCGGTGCTGCCTTAAGTCGGACAACATTTCTAACCGGCATGCACTGCTTCAAGTCAGTTGCCGATCGGTCTGTGCAGCTCTGTATGAAGTCAAACAAGCCTAACCTCTTTCTAAACTCAAACAAATTAGAGAGTTTGGGGTGTGGCTACTGTAGCAGGCTGAGAGTTTGGGGTGTGGCTACTGTAGCAGGCTGAGAGTTTGGGGTGTGGCTACTGTAGCAGGCTGAGAGTTTGGGGAGTGGCTAATGTAGCAGACTGAGAGTTTGGGGCGTGGCTACTGTAGCAGACCGAGAGTTTGGGGCGTGGCTACTGTAGCAGGCTGAGAGTTTGGGGCGTGGCTACTGTAGCAGGCTGAACGTTTGAGGCGTGGCTACTGTAGCAGGCGGCGAGTTTGGGGCGTGGCTACTGTAGCAGGCTGAGAGTTTGGGGCGTGGCTACTGTAGCAGGCTGAACGTTTGGGCCGTGGCTACTGTAGCAGGCGGCGAGTTTGGGGCGTGGCTACTGTAGCAGGCTGAGAGTTTGGGGCGTGGCTACTGTAGCAGGCTGAGAGTTTGGGGCGTGGCTACTGTAGCAGGCTGAAAGTTTGGGGCGTGGCTACTGTAGCAGGCGGCGAGTTTGGGGCGTGGCTACTGTAGCAGGCAGATAGTTTGGGGCGAGGCTACTGTAGCAGGCTGAGAGTTTGGGGCGTGGCTACTGTAGCAGGCAGAGCCAGAAGATGTTTAGTCGCTGTGGGACCATGACTGGTGCATTACATGGGAAAAGACATTCAGCTTCTGCTACAGAAGTGCAAGCCAAAATTCACTGCATTAAGACCTTCATAGTTTAGACAGGTCAAGAACACTTTAAAGCGAATATGACATTGCGATGCAACACATTTAAATTTCCTTACTCTCACTTACTCTCTGATCAATTTAATGTATTTTTGCTGAATACAAGTATTA
Source organism: Rhinogobio ventralis (assembly GCA_039654625.1). Classification (NCBI taxonomy): domain Eukaryota; kingdom Metazoa; phylum Chordata; class Actinopteri; order Cypriniformes; family Gobionidae; genus Rhinogobio; species Rhinogobio ventralis. The sequence continues at coordinate 48,938,608 of CM077194.1, forward strand.
ATTTCTTACTGTATTAAGTATTCTAATTATTAAACTTTTGACTGGTAGAGTAGGTCTTTTTCACAATTTTTAGCGGAAAATTAAATTGCTTACAAAAGCACAAGCATCTTCTCAACAGGACGGATGATTTGAGGAATCATTCATGGCCACAGTATGCGACCAGATACATGCCAAAGGTGAACACTTAAGGCTAAGATTTTGATCAAAATATGCATGAGCAATAGTATTAGTAATAGTGATGCCTGGCTTAGCAAACACTCCAAGTGTGTGGATCATATAAGGATAGAGTCATTAATAATGTATAGGGTAAATTCGGGCTGGTGTTTGTGTAAGGGGTCGTCGGTTCTCTATCTGTATTCCAGTCACGGAGTGTACCAAATGAAGCCCTGAGGTAGAAGGTAAAACCCAGTGTGAAAACACAGACAGAGGGAGACCACCTCCAGTGGGACACCTGATTCTATAGTCGACGGCTTGATAAGCAGAACACAAGGATGAAAAGGCGAGTCAATGGTGGTCTGTTAGTGCCCTGAAGGCAGTTCCCTGAAACAGACACAACATTTCACATGCAGCGAGAGTATTCTCTCTAAATGATTATGCAAAGGCGAGGGGATGTGCGGTGCATGCAGATTCAGTGCTGTGACCCGCTGCGTCTGGTCAGGCAGGAGATCTCTGGGCTGTGATGGGTGCGCAGGAGCTAATGAGCAACAGATGTAAACAACAGCTTCTGCACTGTGTTTGTGCTCTTTAAAATGGGATGGGAGATCTCTAATGTAGCTAAGTTAAAACAAGACAGAGGCTGACGAGCAAATGGATTACAGATGCAAACAGATTCCTTTGGGTTCAGCAGGCCATGCATTAAAATGCTCAATGTTCAAATGAAAAAAATATGAGTGCTGCTTGTCCAACTTGGTGGTTGCCAGGGCGTTGCTATGTGGTAAACGCAGAGGTTGCTAATTAGTTTCTTACTGGTCCAATGGCAAATATTATGGTGCCAGACTAAAGTCGCCATGAATTCAAAATGGACAATTCTAAAAGTATTGCAGTGTTTATTATACATGATTTATCAATGCACATCATAGTTTTAAATTCATGAGTCTTGTAATCTTTAATCAAAATATCTTCCCCTCCCTCTTGCAGCAACATCTCTTCTCTGATGACATTTACTGGCACGAGGACGGGACAATAATCCATCCCCTCCAGCAATCCGTCAACCTGGCAATAGCAAAAGACAACAATCCAAAGATCTGTTAAATTTCTCATGGACAAAATCAAGTGCCGTGCCGTTCACATGGATATACACTCACCTAAAGGATTATTAGGAACACCTGTTCAATTTCTCATTAATGCAATTATCTAATCAACCAATCACATGGCAGTTGCTTCAATGCATTTAGGGGTGTGGTCCTGGTCAAGACAATCTGCTGAACTCCAAACTGAATGTCAGAATGGGAAAGAAAGGTGATTTAAGCAATTTTGAGCGTGGCATGGTTGTTGGTGCCAGACGGGCCGGTCTGAGTATTTCACAATCTGCTCAGTTACTGGGATTTTCACACACAACCATTTCTAGAGTTTACAAAGAATGGTGTGAAAAGGGAAAAACATCCAGTATGCGGCCGTCCTTTGGGCGAAAATGCCTTGTTGATGCTAGAGGTCAGAGGAGAATGGGCCGACTGATTCAAGCTGATAGAAGAGCAACTTTGACTGAAATAACCAGTCAATAAGGCGGATGGGCTACAACAGCAGAAGACCCCACCGGGTACCACTCATCTCCACTACAAATAGGAAAAAGAGGCTACAATTTGCACGAGCTCACCAAAATTGGACAGTTGAAGACTGGAAAAATGTTGCCTGGTCTGATGAGTCTGGATTTCTGTTGAGACATTCAGATGGTAGAGTCAGAATTTGGCATAAACAGAATGAGAACGTGGATCCATCATGCCTTGTTACCACTGTGCAGGCTGGTGGTGGTGGTGTAATGGTGTGGGGGATGTTTTCTTGGCACACTTTAGGCCCCTTAGTGCCAATTGGCCATCGTTTAAATGCCACGGCCTACCTGAGCATTGTTTCTGACCATGTCCATCCCTTTATGACCACCATGTACCCATCCTCTGATGGCTACTTCCAGCAGGATAATGCACCATGTCACAAAGCTCCAATCATTTCAAATTGGTTTCTTGAACATGACAATGAGTTCACTGTACTAAAATGGCCCCCACAGTCACCAGATCTCAACCCAATAGAGCATCTTTGGGATGTGGTGGAACGGGAGCTTCGTGCCCTGGATGTGCATCCCACAAATCTCCATCAACTGCAAGATGCTATCCTATCAATATGGGCCAACATTTCTAAAGAATGCTTTCAGCACCTTGTTGAATCAATGCCACGTAGAATTAAGGCAGTTCTGAAGGCGAAAGGGGGTCAAACACAGTATTAGTATGGTGTTCCTAATAATCCTTTAGGTGAGTGTACAACATAATAGGCAATAAAAGAAGGTTCTTGTTTCATGTCAACTCTAAAAAAAGAAGTTGACAAATTTCGGTCACACTTTAGTTTAGGGTCTCAATACTAACTTATTAAATATTTAGTAAGGTAGCTGTTAAGTTTAGGTATTGGGTAGGATTAAGAGATGTAGAGTATGGTCATAGAGTGTGCTTTATAATTACTAATTGCATGCTACGGGTTACTGCATTTTCTTAAGACAAATTCTAAGAAGTTCATGAGAATGCAATTCTTGAAAATTAAAAAAAAATAATTCTCAAAGTTCTCAAAAATTATCTTAAAGCTGCAGTCCGTAACTTTTTTTGGTTAAATATTATCCAAAATCAATTTTTAAACAAGTACACAACAAGCCAGTATTCAAAACTATCTCCTTATCTTAGCCCCATACACAACGGTAAGCTTGTAATAATTTGTGTTATAATTAGAGTGGTATGAAATTAGAGCATGTCTTTGCGTCATTACGTCACGTCTGTAGACAAAGAAAGAGTCCGGCTAGTAGTATCGCATGTGAGGAGTGTTGATCGCATGTTCTTCAGCGGATCATTTATAGCCTTTTCTCACACGAGCTGGAGAAATTAAATGTATCATTTTAATGGCAGATTGTAATCCAGAAAGGCCCAAAAGACATCATCAGTGACAACTGGAGACTCACCCATGGTCAAAAGCAAAAGATTAGACTTTACGGAATCTACAGGTAACGCTGATACACACTAAACACACGTAGTCACACAATGCTAAGGCTGTTCATGTTATATGAGCGATCGGTAGATTTAATCACCGTTGGTAGCGCGATTTATTGTAATGTTTTGTTCCCAAAAGTGGCAGACATGTTACTTACTTGTTCAGATGACATTTTCCGGTGACTGAAAGCAAGCCGCGCAAACTCCTCAAGACACGCGCTGAGGAGCTGATGCACAACTCACGTACAGATGATAACTCCGCAAATAACTGCAATTGCAGGTTTCAAACAGAGATGGCGAAACCGAAGCAAAACTTACGGACTGCAGCTTTAAGAACATAATTTTTTCTATTTTTTCTAAGTTTTGGAGTTTCTTGCTGATCAACACTTCAGAGGCCGTCTCTTTGCTCTGTCTGCAGATTATTGTAATAATCATAATATGCACACACTGTTTTCATCAAAACTTACTAGGAGTTCGAGTTCAGCGTTCATTTTAACCTGTCTCTGTCACACAATGTCTAATAATTATAAAATTAAGATGAGGTCTAGTTAACTTTTTTGTAGAGTGCTACTAAGCAAAAAGTCATGTTATAAATCCATTGTTTTATTGGTCATTGGTGTCACTTCAGAGAACTCTTGCACATCCCTAGTAGTAGTAATATGTATTATATGTAGTTGTGTTGTAATACATAATAAACTATTTGAAACAAACCAATAAAATCAATAAACATCTTACTTTGAGGGATTTGAGACAAATTGGATGTTGTCCTAACTTTGTTTTAGTTTTTTTTGTTTTACAGGATAATGACAGTACGCCACGATATCTTCGATGTGTCATCATGATATTCATGCTCCTCTATTGTTAGTCATTCTGCAGTCACATGCAAAATTATGCAGATATGTTTGATGGCTAAATATTGCTCAAGATGTGTATGATCAAGACATTGCAGAAACTCGTTAGATCCACACATTTCCAGAGTGCAATCCGAACACCTTGTTTAACTTGCTTATTTCTTTTCCCAGTAAACATCTCCGTAATCTCTCTCCACCTGTGTGTACACACTGTGCGACTTCAAACTCATTATCTGAGTGTACCACGGTGAGACTGTAACCTATAGAGCGATCATTATCCCGGCACGCATGTGCTCGCGCAACGTGACTGGCACGTATGCTAATTTAACGAGAGCCACCCTCTGTTATTTCCTCATTTAAATATGCCTAACACAAAATCTGCTAGCATTAACACATTCCTTTTGCAATGTGACGTGTGATAACTTTAAACCCAGCTTGTAGACGCTGATAAAGCTATCAACATATTTGAGTTTCAAAGGCATGCTCAGTGAGATTAGGAGATAACAATTCCATTAAGAAAACGCTTCCATTTAGATAAGAATATTGCCATATCAATGCGAAAGAGGATGATGATTTTCACCAGATACAAAGTGAAAGTGTAAGAGCCTATGCATGCTGACACCTCCTCTTAATTAACGGATTTGGCTATTGTAGCATTTCCAGTCAAGACTTTCTAGAGAAATCTGTGCTTCCATCTTACAGTATTTGCAACAGGGAGCGTTTGTGCTTCAGCATCACAATGTCCCTGTGCACAAAGCGAGGTCCATGAAGAAAGGATTTACTGAATCTGGTGTGGAAGAACTTGACTGGCCTGATGCTTTTGTGTCTGAATGGGAGCAAATCCCCGTAGCCATGCTTCAACATGTAGTGGAAAGCCAGAAGGGTGGAAGCTGTGTGTGTGTTTGTTTTATTTGTATATCATTGAACATCAGCATGTAACTGGTCTGGGAAATGAGCCTCATTTGTGTCTGCTCAGATATGACGCTTGATGACTTTAAGCATTCATTTCAACACATTCTCACTCCCGTGCCATCAGATACTGAAAGAGTCCACTGCATGTGGACCCTGACAATAAACCCATTGAAGTGATGTGTTTGTTTCGGGTATATTCCTAGTGTTCCAAGACAAAATGATTGCTTTGTGCGATGAACAGAATGAATATGAATATTTATTGAGTGGTTATTTTCCACTAACTGTAACGCAGTTACAGGTCGGTCTGTTTTTTGTCTTTTTGTCTATCTGTGTCTGTCTGCCTATCTGTCTGTCTGTCTGTCTATCTGTCTGTGTCTGTCTGCCTATCTGTCTATCTGTCTGTCTTTGTATGTCTGTCTGTCTGTCTGTTTGTCTATCTGTCTGTCTGTCTGTCTGTCGGTCTGTCTGTTTGTCTATCTGTCTGTCTGTCTGTCTGTCGGTCAGTCTTTCTGTCTGTCTGTCTGTTTGTCTATCTATCTGTCTGTCTGTCTGTTTTTGTCTGTCTGTCTGTCTGTCTATCTGTCTGTCTGTCTGTCTGTCTCTCTGCCTGTCAGTCTCTCTGTCTGTCGGTCAGTCTCTCTGTCTGTCTGTCTGTTTGTCTATCTGTCTGTCTGTCTGTCTGTTTTTGTCTGTCTGTCTGTCTTTGTCTGTTTGTCTGTCTGTCTGTCTGTCTGTCTGTCTGTCGGTCAGTCTCTCTGTCTGTCTGTCTGTCTGTCTTTCAGTCAGTCAGTCTCTCTGTCTGTCTGTCTGTCTGTCTGTCTTTCTATCTTTCAGTAGGTCAGTCTCTCTGTCTGTCTGTCTGTCTGTCGGTCTGTCTGTCTGTCTGTCTGTCTGTCTTTCTGTCTGTCAGTCTCTCTGTCTGTCTTTGTCTGTCTGTCTGTCGGTCAGTCTCTCGGTCTGTCTGTCAGTCAGTCTGTCTGTCTGTCTGTCTCTCTGTCTGTCGGTCAGTCTCTCTGTCTGTCGGTCTGTCTGTATGTCTGTCTTTCTGTCTGTCTCTCTGTATGTCGGTCAGTCTTTGTCTTTGTCTGTCTGTCTGTCTGTCGGTCAGTAAACCCATTGAAGTGATGTGTTTGTTTCGGGTATATTCCTAGTGTTCCAAGACAAAATGATTGCTTTGTGCGATGAACAGAATGAATATGAATATTTATTGAGTGGTTATTTTCCACTAACTGTAACGCATGGTCGGTCTGTTTTTTGTCTTTTTGTCTATCTGTCTGTCTGTGTCTGTCTGCCTATCTGTCTATCTGTCTGTCTTTGTATGTCTGTCTGTCTGTCTGTTTGTCTATCTGTCTGTCTGTCTGTCTGTCGGTCAGTCTTCCTGTCTGTCTGTCTGTTTGTCTATCTGTCTGTCTGTCTGTTTTTGTCTGTCTGTCTGTCTGTCTGTCTGTCTATCTGTCTGTCTGTCTGTCTGTCTGTCTGTCTCTCTGCCTGTCAGTCTCTCTGTCTGTCGGTCAGTCTCTCTGTCTGTCTGTCTGTTTGTCTATCTGTCTGTCTGTCTGTTTTTGTCTGTCTGTCTGTCTTTGTCTGTTTGTCTGTCTGTCTGTCTGTCGGTCAGTCTCTCTGTCTGTCTGTCTGTCTGTCTGTCTGTCTGTCTCTATGTCTGTCGGTCAGTCTCTCTATCTGTCGGTCTGTCGGTCTGTCTGTCTGTCTGTCTGTCTGTCTTTCTGTCTGTCTTTCTGTCTGTCAGTCTCTCTGTCTGTCTTTGTCTGTCTGTCTGTCTGTCTTTGTCTGTCTGTCTGTCGGTCAGTCTCTCGGTCTGTCTGTCAGTCAGTCTCTCTGTCTGTCTCTCTGTCTGTCGGTCAGTCTCTCTGTCTGTCGGTCTGTCTGTATGTATGTCTGTCTTTCTGTCTGTCTCTCTGTATGTCGGTCAGTCTTTGTCTTTGTCTGTCTGTCTGTCAGTCAGTCTCTCTGTCTGTCTGTCTGTCTCTCTGTCTGTCGGTCAGTCTCTCTGTCTGTCGGTCTGTCTGTCTGTCTGTCTTTCTGTCTGTCAGTCTCTCTGTCTGTCTGTCTTTTTCTGTCTTTGTCTGTCTGTCTGTCTGTCTGTCTGTCTTTGTCTGTCTGTCTGTCTGTCTGTCTGTCGGTCAGTCTCTCGGTCTGTCTGTCAGTCAGTCTCTCTGTCTGTCTGTCTGTCTCTTTGTCTGTCGGTCAGTCTCTCTGTCTGTCGTTCTGTCTATATGCCTGTCTTTCTGACTGTCTCTCTGTCGGTCGGTCTGTCTGTCGGTCAGTCTCTCTGTCTGTCGGTCTGTCTGTATGTCAGTCTTTCTGTCTGTCTCTCTGTTGGTCTGTCTGTCTTTCTGTCTGTCTCTCTGCCGGTCTGTCTGTATGTCTGTCAGTATGTCTGTCTGTCTTTCTGTCGGGCAGTCTCTCTGTCTGTCGGTCAGTCTCTCTGTCTGTCGGTCTGTCTGTCAGTCTCTCTGTCTGTCTGTCTCTCTGTCTGTCGGTCTGTCTGTCTGTATGTCTGTCTGTCTTTCTGTCTGTCTCTCTGTCGGTCTGTCTGTATGCCTGTCTATCGGTCTGTCTGTCTGTCGGCGTGTCTGTATGTCTGTCTTTCTATCTGTCTGACTGTCTGTCTTTCTGTCTATCTGTCTGTCTGTCTTTCTGTCTGTCTCTCTGTCGGTTTGTCTGTATGTCTGTCAATCTGTCTGTCTGTCTGAATGTCTGTCTTTCTGTCTATCTGTCTGTCTGTCGGTCAGTCTCTCTGTCTGTCTATCTGTCTTTCTGTCTGTCTCTCTGTCGGTCTGTCTGTCTGTCTGTTGGTCAGTCGGTCAGTCGGTCTGTCTTTCTGTCTGTCTGTCTGTCTGACTGTCTGTCTTTCTGTCTATCTGTCTGTCTGTCTATCTCTCTTTCCGTCTATCTGTCTGTCTGTCTGTCAATCTGTCTGTCTGTCTTTCTGTCTGTCAGTCTCTCTGTCTGTCTTTGTCTTTGTCTGTCTGTCTGTCTTTGTCTGTCTTTCTGTCTGTCAGTCTCTCTGTCTGTCTTTGTCTGTCTTTCTGTCTGTCAGTCTCTCTGTCTGTCTTTGTCTTTGTCGGTCTGTCTGTCTGTCTTTGTCTGTCTGTCTGTCTGTCTGTCTGTCTGTCTGTCTGTCGGTCAGTCTCTCGGTCTGTCTGTCAGTCAGTCTCTCGGTCTGTCTGTCTGTATGTCTGTCTGTCTTTCTGTCTGTCTCTCTGTCTGTCTGTCGGTCTTTCTGTCTGTCTCTCTGCCGGTCTGTCTGTATGTCTGTCAGTATGTCTGTCAGTCAGTCTCTCTGTCTGTCTGTCTGTCTTTCTGTCTGTCTGTCTCTCTGTCTGTCTGTCTGTCTTTCTGTCGGTCAGTCTCTCTGTCTGTCTGTCTCTCTGTCTGTCTGTCGGTCTGTATGTATGTCTGTCTCTCTGTCGGTCTGTCTGTATGTCTGTCTTTCTGTCTGTCTCTCTGTCAGCCTGTCTGTATGTCTGTCTTTCTATCTGTCTGACTGTCTGTCTTTCTTTCTATCTGTCTGTCTGTCTGTCTTTCTGTCTGTCTCTCTGTCAGTCTGTCTGTCAATCTGTCTGTCTGTCTGTCTTTCTGTCTATCTGTCTGTCTGTCGGTCAGTCTCTCTGTCTGTCTGTCTGTCTTTCTGTCTGTCTCTCTGTGGGTCTGTCTGTCTGTCTGTTGGTCAGTCTGCCTGTCTGTATGTCTGTCTTTCCATCTGTCTGTCTGTCTGTCTGACTGTCTGTCTTTCTGTCTGTCTGTCTGTCTGCCTGTCTATCTCTTTTTTTGTCTATCTGTCTGTCTGTCTGTCTATCTCTCTGTCTGTCTGTCTGTCTGTCTGTCAGTCTGTCTGTCAATCTGTCTGTCTGTCTGTCTGTCTATCTTTCTGAAAGACAGCATGGCTTTAAAATCCCAGTGGGAGTGTGAACAGGCTGTTAATTTTCTATAAATGTTAAACTATCATTAACTACTGTTAATGTGCATTTCTCTAATATGTGTTCCTTTAATCTAACTATGAAATGCAACATTCTTTATAATGGTCAACTGCAAGAGGGTATCAGCAATCTACATCCACTGCACAAATAAAGATGGAAGATTTTTTTTTCTTCAGGATACTTTCATGCAGTACGACCATCCACGTGACTATTAAAGGTAACGGGGCTTGTAGGGTCTCATAAATTGGCCTTTATTAGCTGCTCACTGGAGTAACAAACATCTGCGTGTGATCACTCTGTGCTACACAGAAATCAATAAAGCATATGAAAGCTGAAGGCTCTCATTCTCTCATGACTGCCCTTTAGCCTGAACGGTTCATAAAATGAGCTGATCAAAGAAAACCTGAAGCAGATTTGTAGTTTTCATACACTGCTTTTAGTGTGTGCTTTGCTAATAATGCTGGAGCCGCTGTCAGAGAAACAATGACCACGATGAGGCATGAATATAAAACATTTACACAACACTGAGAATATCATGACAAATTGTAGATCAAAGCTATTCTAGAACAGTGACTTCCTTTCATTTATTCACAGTAAAAGCATGCAAAACATCTAAGGCTGAAGAAGGACTTGAACTTGAGATTTCACTGGAAATGCTACAAAAGCCAAACTCATTAGATAACATTAGTGTGTTATCTTTACTTGCCCATTTATAGCATTTGATTGTGCTTTATAATGCCTTTGATTTGCACTGTCCATTTGTAGCACCATGAGACTCAGGGAGGCGTTACTTTATTCTTCTGTACACTTGGATACCTGCTGACAAGAAAGCTCTCGTCTTGACTTTAAAGGGGTCATATGATGATGTTAAAAAGAACATTATTTTGTGTATTTGGTTTAATGCAATGTGTTTACACTGTTTTAGGTAAGTCATTATTTTACACATACTGTAGATTACAGTTGTTCCTCTATGCCCCTCCTATCTGAAAGTGTCGATTTTTACAAAGCTCATCGTTCTGAAAAGCATGGTGTGCTCTGATTGGCCAGCGATCCAGTGCGTTGTGATTGGCCCGAATATCTTAAGCGTCTGACAGAAATGTCATGCTTCTTACCATATTTGGAACTGTAAAAAATTATCGTGATTTTAACAGTAAAAAACTAAAAATGCTACGGTTAAAAACAGTTAACTGGTTAACAGAAAGTTCCCGTACTATATACGGTAAACAACTGTAATATATCTAACCTTACATTTAACAGTAAAATACCGTTAAATTTACAGTTTTTGGAAGTGAAAAAGAACAAGTCGTTGTGTCATTTACAGTGAAAAACCGTAAATTGACATTCCCAGAATTCCTTGCATGACACTTCACATTTTATGTATATTCATTGAAATAACTATGTTTCTTCTTAGTTTTTTTTTCTAATCAGTTATGTACATTAGGGTTTTATGTTACATCTAATGTTTTTAAATTAATGTTTATTGTATTTTTTAAATTCCATGTGTGTTATCATGATGGTGTTTAGTGTTTGTGTGAATGGCATTGTGCACCTTCTATATATGAGTATTGTCCTCCTCAAAGCTTTGATTCATCATGTGACTCATGTGGTTGTCAGTGTATATCAAAGGTACATAACAGATATTAGTATTTCAATAGGTTGGTAATTTAACATTATTTCAGTTAATGAAATACGGTTATTTACTATAAATGTAACTTAAATCTGTAAAACCTAAAATGTTGCTACTGTATTTTTTACGGTAAAGTTTTGGCAACCACAGCTTAGTAGTTTGGCAAGTGGATCATTCGCACGTGTTTTAGGTCCTGTCAGTTTAAACATTAAAATTTTAAACCATTTAATGCAAGACGACGCGAAAGAGAACTCAATTCTGAACTTGCACGCTGTTTGCAAACACCGAATTCTGTTCTCTTTCTCGTCTATTTGTGCTTGAACGAACACATACATGCAATATTATTTCAAAATGGCCATCTCGGCGAGTATCCTCGTAAACACAGTCCTATGGCATAAGTAAACAATTAAGAAAGTAAATGGATGCGTATTGTTATATTGGATCCGTGTATTCGGTCTTAAAGTGACAGCAGCCTAATATTCCTGCTGCTGTCTGTCATTAATGCTAATCAAACAACAAAACAAAAAGAGAAAATCACTTTTGTAGCAGTTACAAAGATGAATTATATTTGATTTATACAGTGAAGACTGTTATTTTACATTTGACGGTTCAATTTCTGTACGTGAATACTGTTAGATTTACCTGAAAAACACAAAGCACTGTTTATTTCATTTGTAATTATTTATCTATGCTAGTAATTTGTTTATTATTTTCTATGCATATTCACTCCCATACAAAATCACCCCATTCATTCTTTCCAAATAGAGCTATTCAAGTTATTTGGTGATTTTTTTTTTCTTCATATCTCAATATACACTCACCTAAAGGATTATTAGGAACACCATACTAATACTGTGTTTGACCCCCTTTCGCCTTCAGAACTGCCTTAATTCTACGTGGCATTGATTCAACAAGGTGCTGAAAGCATTCTTTAGAAATGTTGGCCCATATTGATAGGATAGCATCTTGCAGTTGATGGAGATTTGTGGGATGCACATCCAGGGCACGAAGCTTCCGTTCCACCACATCCCAAAGATGCTCTATTGGGTTGAGATCTGGTGACTGTGGGGGCCATTTTAGTACAGTGAACTCATTGTCATGTTCAAGAAACCAATTTGAAATGATTGGAGCTTTGTGACATGGTGCATTATCCTGCTGGAAGTAGCCATCAGAGGATGGGTACATGGTGGTCATAAAGGGATGGACATGGTCAGAAACAATGCTCAGGTAGGCCGTGGCATTTAAACGATGCCCAATTGGCACTAAGGGGCCTAAAGTGTGCCAAGAAAACATCCCCCACACCATTACACCACCACCACCAGCCTGCACAGTGGTAACAAGGCATGATGGATCCATGTTCTCATTCTGTTTACGCCAAATTCTGACTCTACCATCTGAATGTCTCAACAGAAATCCAGACTCATCAGACCAGGCAACATTTTTCCAGTCTTCAACTGTCCAATTTTGGTGAGCTCGTGCAAATTGTAGCCTCTTTTTCCTATTTGTAGTGGAGATGAGTGGTACCCGGTGGGGTCTTCTGCTGTTGTAGCCCATCCGCCTCAAGGTTGTGCGTGTTGTGGCTTCACAAATGCTTTGCTGCATACCTCGGTTGTAACGAGTGGTTATTTCAGTCAAAGTTGCTCTTCTATCAGCTTGAATCAGTCGGCCCATTCTCCTCTGACCTCTAGCATCAACAAGGCATTTTCTCCCACAGGACTGCCGCATACTGGATGTTTTTCCCTTTTCACACCATTCTTTGTAAACTCTAGAAATGGTTGTGCGTGAAAATCCCAGTAACTGAGCAGATTGTGAAATACTCAGACCGGCCCATCTGGCACCAACAACCATGCCACGCTCAAAATTGCTTAAATCACCTTTCTTTCCCATTCTGACATTCAGTTTGGAGTTCAGGAGATTGTCTTGACCAGGACCACACCCCTAAATGCATTGAAGCAACTGCCATGTGATTGGTTGATTAGATAATTGCATTAATGAGAAATTGAACAGGTGTTCCTAATAATCCTTTAGGTGAGTGTATATTGCAATATCAGTTTTTATTTTCCAATATCATGCAGCCCTAGTCCTAACTAGACACAATGTGATGCACAATAAAAGGTATCTTTCCTATGAATGTCCCAAATGACGCTCTATACACTATGAAACTTCTTTTAAATTTATTTCAACATCACACCAACTCCAAACTTTTGAATATTAGTGTAGGTGAGATTAAGATTTTGTATAATTTTCTTATAGAAGGGGAAAAGATGGGGCAAAATGCACAAGCACAAGCAGTTTGCATGACAATATTATTAGCTAACTCTGTTTCCCTTTCAGCCGGTCATGTTCGACGTTACGTCAACGTCACCGACGTATTGGGATCCAAATACGTCAGTGACGTGGACGTAGCGTCTCTGTTCCCTCATTCAGGGATGATTTCTGAAATGCATAACTTGGAAGCAGTCTCCTCTGATAACAGGTCACTCTAAATTGTAATGTAGACGCATGCATTTTCTGTAAAGCTGCTTTGAAACGATATGTATTCTGAAAAGCGCTATACAAATAAATGTGAATTTAATTGAATTGAACAATAACAACAACAACAAAAAAGTGTGTCAGTATTGTTGGCTGTAAACATCCAACTGACCATCAGTTTTGATAAATACTCCTGCAAAACTGCAACCTAAATCATTCAGCCCAGTCATCTTTCATCTTCAGAACGAGGGGATCAAACCTGAGATAACAAACTAGTGAGCGTGAACAGAGGGTGAGCGACAGCTCGCTGGCGGAAGTGCACAGCTCAACGCCTTCAAGCTGTCACTTCCTTGACAGAATTACAGTTAATGATGCTCATTGAAAATGCCAGCGCGCCGCTGGCCGCTCACGCACACCGACAGATACACCTTGTTTTCCCATGAAGAGGAAAACACGCTTCTCTCTGCGGCTGCTCGTTTTCATCCGCTCCAGTTCTGTTCTCCTGCGTCTCAATGATATCCGTCGCTTACACAAAAGTGTCAATGTGTGTGACTCTGGAGGCGGATTGAGACGAGATGTGCAGGTGTGTGTGTGTGTGTGTGCATTATGTCTTGTGGAAAACACTCCACTGGAGATGATGTGTCTTACAGCAGATGCTTATTGTTGTTCGGGGACTTATTTTGCGCCTCACTATTGACCTTTACTGCTGAAGTTCAACATCTACAGCAACTACTACAATAGATAACATACTGAAAACTTGTTCTTACAGTCATTTTCACTGAAAAAAAAATATCCTCATATGTTTATTACAGTTGCTTCCTGTCATCTGACAAACAGTGAAATCACCTTTGAAAAGCAGAACTGTTTCTGAAATGTTACATTGTTTCAGTTATCAAATGATCTGCAGTCGGACACTTATTATTCCACACACCTCAAGCTGAATCAATTTTCTGACTTTTGAGAAAGTTTTTTTCTCAGTTTATATCTCGCAATTCAGACTTTCTATCTCATAATTTTGAGGGAAAAAAAGTCAGAATTGCAGGATATAAACACAACTTTTAGAAAATAAGTCAGTATTGTGAGATATAAACTCGAAATAATTTTGTTTTCTCAGAATTGTGAGAAAAATGGTCTAAAATAAACTTTTATAAAGTTATACAGTTTGAATACTTTACATATAGAAAGAAAATATAATAATTGTGAGGTATAAACACAATTGCAAGGGGGGAAAAAACTAACTTAATATACTAGTTTTTGTATAATTTTCTTATAGAAGGGGAAAAGATGGAACAAAATGCACAATCACAAGCAGTTTGCATGACAATATTACATTTTTGATGCATTAATTATTTCAATAAGCTCATTGTTTCTGCCTTAAATTAATACATTGTTTAAATTAATACATTATTAGCTAACTGGGCTTCCCTTTCAGTCGGTCACGTTCGACGTTACGTCGACGTCACCGACGTATTGGGATCCAAATACATCAGTGACATCGACGTAACGCCTCCGTTCCCTCATTCAGGGATGATTTCTGAAATGCATAACTTGGACACAGTCTCCTCTGATACTTTACATAGAGAAAAAAAAAAAAAAAAGTAATTGTGAAGTATAAACACAATTGCAAGGGGGAAAAAAACAGAACTGCTTCTGCAATTCTGACTTAATTTACTCAGAATTGTGAAAGAAAAGTCACAATTCTTACTTTTATCTCACAATCACAATTTCATATACCACAATTCTGACTGATTTTGCTCAGAATTGTGAAATATAAACTTGAAATTGCACCAAAAAAAAAAAAAAAAAAGTATAATTTTAGAGAAAAAAAAATTCTCAGAATAGAATTTATCATTTAATTATTAAATACATTTATAAATATAAAAATGTAATTAAGTTTATATTCTGAAAAAAACATTAAAAGTCTAAATTGTGAGATATAAACTCGCAATTCTTTTTTTTTTCTTTCTTGCAATTGCAAGAATATATCTTACTTTTATCTCAGAATTGTCAGAACTGTGTGATATAAACTTGCAATTGCGAGTATTTTCTTTTAATGTATTTTTATTCCGTGGCGGAAACAATCTTCCATGTAATGCCACTGATTCAGCATGTTGAACAGAGAGTCTGAGCCACTGGAGCGTGTGAAATATCCTGCTTCTTCCATGGCTCTCTGTGGGATCTCTACAAATACATCAATGTTATTCTTTAAACTACTAAAATAGCAATATTACCAGCTGAGCAATGTAATGCTGCTTTACAGTATCAACGCTCTGTTTATTGACGCAGTATCAGAGGAGCGTTGATGACAAGCGTCTGTTTCTCTGCTGGAGAGAGAGTGTGCTGTCCCTAGATATTAAAAGTCATTTTGGAAAAATCAATCAAATTGTCATTTGTATCCTATTGTTTATGTCTTAGAATTTCTCTGGTTCTTTTGCTGCGTGGCTTTTGAAATAACTGAAATCGAACTGATACGGAGCCGTGCATTTCTAGAAAATTACCCTTCAAACTCATAATGTGTTGCAGTGGTAATGTAATAAATGTTCATAATCTAAACATTTTCTAAAAAATGTAATACAATAATGTAATCACTAATGTAGTTACGTTTTCTTACATTATGAGAAATGTTTTACATTATGAACTCACCAAGAGCATTGTCATATTGTAATATTTACTTAAAAAGTGGAGTTGAAATCAGTTAAATAAAAGGGTTAGTTCACCCAAAAATGCAAATTCTGTCATTAATTATTCACCCTCATGTCGTTCCAAACCCGTAAGACCTTCGTTCGTCTTTGTGCAGTGTGCGCATGTCAAAAAATCAATTCCGATCAGAAGTTTGTGCCATTAACGCACACGTCAACCCGATCACTTGTTTAGCGTTCATGTAAACGCTACGTTCAGATTCATCAGAATGAATTCAGTCCGATGGGGAAAAAAGGGTAAATAGGGGTGTGACGAGAACGGGACGAGATTATTTTTAAGAAATCCTCAATGACTAGAAAAATGGTTTGCAGGTGCATTTGAAATGTTTTAACTCATCATCTTGTAATGAATGTCATTTCAGTTCTACTTTCTGAGTATGAATTAGCCGTCATATGCAGTGAAAGACAACAATACTCAAGCACTGTAAAAGCTTTTTTCCTCTACAAACTCAACTGGCTGGCTTTTCTTTTTCTTTTTTGATTGTCTCTTCAGACCGTAGACCTGCACATGATTTATGAGCTTCTGCAACTTTTGACCTCCTAACTGAACTCATCATAGATCAAGTGCAAACATAATAAAAGTACCCAATATTCAAAGTGCAAATAGAGACCAAATGTTTCTTCAAGCATGATACAGAGGTCAGAGATGGTTACAACTACACAGATAGCTTTCATATTGAGAGATATTCGCATGCCTCAGGGAGTCGCTTTCAAACAGTGGTAACGTATTGAAATCGCATTTGAATGCACGCTCGCGTTTACTTTCACTTTCACGATCGTACGTACTCTGTGAATAGTTGGTGCTGAACGCGCATTTTTTAAATGACATTTGTCTGACGCTTCTGTTGCGCAACGAATCCTCCGCCACGGTCCTGTCAGACTTCTCGTCACGTGATCAGTGATCAGTGCTGCACTATGGTCGACTCGAACAGCTCGTATTGGATGACCGTTATCCACCTGAATTAAATTTTTTTTATTTCTATAAAAGGTGTAATGCAATTGTAGCGGTGACATATTCTATCCTAACTTCACCCTCACACTCCGTCATGACAATATGACAATCATTTTTGGATGAACGGCCCTTTAATGTCGGCCCAAAATCTCCCACACGTCTTCAATGTGGCTGAGATCTGGTGACTGCAAAGGTCATAACATATGATTCACATCTTTTCATATCATCAGACCTGTCAGTGACCCTCTTGCCCTATGGATGTGGCTTTGACATCCCGGATGGAGACCTTAATTAATTTGAGCCAATGGAGTGTCTTGAACTTATAGGGTTGACAGTGCGTGGCCTACATCTGAAAGAAAAGAGAAAATGTTTTCTGACTGAGGAGAGGAGAAGATGATGTTTATTATTTTGCCAAGTGGAAACTGTGGTTTGGCTCTGATGCAATAAAGGTTCTGCTGTGGGTATTGAGCTGCTTGTCTCTCTCTCTGCTGCTCGTGTAAAGCTTCTGGATGAAGCTTTGAGTGCACTGTAAACAATAAGTGTGATTTACAGCATTCCCCTGTCTACTTTTATAGTAATCTTCAACTAGTAGGCTAGTAGAACAGCTTATTACAATTAAATGAGTGAACAGAAGTGACTGTGACAGTAGCATTGCAAACACTTTTTATAGATGGCAAATGATGTTTCAGACTCAGTTAAGGCTGCTTTATCCTTGTAACAAACTGCAACCAGTTGTGTTGAACAATGCTCTTTAACATTAGTACACTGCTTAGGTAAATACAGTCCTAAGTTGCCTTGAAAGAGAACACTAATCAAAATAATAATGATAAAACAACCCTGCACTATCATTCTATAAAGCTGCACACTTTTTTGTTGTTTAACCTTAAAAAAGGTGCTTGTGCTGCCTTAAATGTGTAAGTTTTGTCAACTCAAATATCCAAGTTTTCACTTAGTACAACTTCGCATTTCAAGTTGACTATACGTGCAATGTTAAGGCAGAACAAACACTTTAAGTTAAAAAACATTTTTTACAATGTATACAAATTTTTCTTTTTTATTTGTATATGCATGCATGCAGTGATACAATTCTGAACACATAAATAAATGATTATTAAATACTGCAAAATCCTGGCAATATTTCAGTGTGTCATTAACTGTTGTTTTCAGTGTTTTGCATTGCAGTTGTACATAAATTGCAAGAAACTGCAAAACTATGTGCACACAGAGATTTGCATCGGGTGAAAATTAAGCAATATGACATGAACGGGAGTGCTGTTGCTCTAAATATCAGTACAGCTGTGTTCATATTCACACCAACAGCATATCTGTAAGTGAGAAATTGCTTTTATATGTAATTCAATAAGCAAAATGGCAGATATACTAAACAGGGCAAATTAGCAATTTATAAAAGCACAGATGAGAGCGGTAAGCACTGCAGGTGATCTACAGAGAATGTGCTAATTTAATGACATAAAGTGCAAAATGGGTTAAAGGCATGCTTTTTGGGGGGGCAGTAAATAATAGCACAAACATCAGAAAATTGATGAGAGCAAACCTTTGTAAATCATTTGGCATGATTCATTTAAATACTCTCCTACCATAAATGTTGCGTCTGAAAGGGAAACACCTACAAATGCATATGCAATAAGATCAGCCGCAAAAATAACCCTGTCCACGCCTTTTCAGCGCTAATTTCTTACTGCGTGTCTTTAGTGAATCCTGACAGTAGTTTATTAACACCAAAAGAGGAGCAAGCTGTTAGTAAATCTGGCTCATTAGACTGTTTTTTTTCTTCTTTGCCAATGAAAATAGTTCCAAACGAAGCAAAAGCAGTATCAACCACTGTGCATCAACACACAATAATCAACAGGAGAATGAATGAATCCTGGCTTATGAATATCAAAAGCTACTTAACTGGATGCTCCTGGAAGGTTAACATCTGTTAGACCCATTTAAGATTCATACACTGTATCTAATTTCAGCATCATCAGCAAACTTTTGTGCACTTTTTGTTCAGCTGGAAGGAAAATAATAAAAATAAAACATGGATTACAATTTTTTTTTTTTTTCCCCGAGCGCTAGCTTGACTAGCTTGACTCCATTGCACCCACCCCCCTAATTCTCACTCAATTCTCACTCTGGGTCACGGCACTAAATATAACCAGTCCAACTCGACCCACTCCAAACAGGCGTCTCTGGCATGGGAGGCAGGTGCAGTAACAAGGATGCTAAAGACTGCACTCTCTAGTGCGCCTCTTGTGGCCAGGAGAGTGAGGTTTACACACACAGCTCTTACTAGCTTACCTCCATTACACTCACTCCCCTAAATCTCACTCCCATCAGGGTCACGGCACCAAATGAAACCGGTCCTACATGACTCACTCCGAGTGGGATTTGAACCAGCGTCTCTGGCATGGGAGGCAGGTGCAGTAACAAGGATGCAAAAGACTGCACTCTCTAGTGCGCCTCTTGTGGCCAGGAGAGTGATTTTTACACACACAGCTCTTACTAGCTTACCTCCATTACACTCACTCCCCTAAATCTCACTCCCATCCGGGTCATGGCACCAAATGTAACCACTCCAACTCGACACGAATGTGAGGCGGCTTAGCTAACAAGGACGCTAAAGTCTGCAGTATCTAGTGCACAGCTCTTACTAGCTTGCCTCCGTTGCAACTACCCCCCTAATCCTCACTCACATCTGGGTCACGGCACCAAATGTAACCAGTCCAACTCGACACAAATGGGAGGCTAACAAGAGCACTAAAGTCTGCAGTCTCTAGCGCGCCTCTTGTAGCCAGGGAAGTGAGGTTAACACGCACAGATCTTACTAGCTTACCTCCGTTACACTCACTTCCCTAAACCACACTCCCATCTGGGTCATGGCACCAAATGTAACCGGTCCTACTCAGCCCTCTCAGAGTGGGATTCGAACCAACGTATCTGGCATGGGAGGCGGGTGGGATAACAAGGGCACTAAAGACAGCAGTTTCTAGTGCACAGCTCTTACTAGCTTGCCTCCGTTGCAACTACCCCCCTAATCCTCACTCACATCTGGGTCACGGCACCAAATGTAACCAGTCCAACTCGACACGAATGGGAGGCTAACAAGAAAGCTAAAGTCTGCAGTCTCTAACGTGCCTCTTATAGCCAGGGAAGTGAGGTTAACACGCACAGATCTTACTAGCTTACCTCCATTACACCCACTCCCCTAACCACACTCCCATCTGGGTCACGGCACCAAATGTAACCGGTCCTACATGACCCACTCACGTGTTAACAAGTACGCTAAAAAAACACTGTCTCCTAGCACACCTCTTGAGGTCAGGGAAGTGAGGTTTACACACACTGCTCTTACTAGCTTGTCTCCGTTACACTTGCATTATAAAACCATGATTTTTGATTAGTGTCATTCGCAATAGTGCAGCTGAATAACATTGCATATTTGCACACAGTCATTTTCAATTGCAAATGCAAGTGAATTTCTGCATTCTGTCTATTCTATTCTATTCTATTCAATAAAGTAAAAAAAAAATTGTAATGGTCCACTTTAGACATTCAACTAATTATATGTAACTTTGCAACCACATGCCAATTAACTCTCATTAGACTGTTGGCAAAGTGTTAGATTGAGGTTAAGTTGACATGTAGTTGTAAAGTTACTTAAAGTCAGTAGAATGTCTGTTAGGGAGCATCAAAATAAAGAGTTAGCAGACAGTCTACTAATACTCTAATGACTGCTAGTTGACATATAGTTGCAAAGTTACTTACAGTTAGTAGAATGTCTAAAGCGGACTATCAAAATAAAGTGTTATTCTATTCTATTCTATTCTATTCCATTCCACCTCTTCTTTGACATGCCAGATCTATATCATGTATTGTGTGGATATATTGTATATTGTCTGTAATTCTATGTCATAATACATTTCAAATCATGTGCATGTGGTCAGAACTGTTTGGCCAATTTTTATTATAAGAAGTGTGCATCGTATGTGATATGATAGATTAGTTGCACACTAGCATGTACTAAAAACTTACATGATCAGTAAGTCATGGCTACATATGTTTTTCCATTACTTTACGTCTTCAAAATAATTTAACCAATTTAAACTTCATTTTTTAAGTTATGTGAGAATCATAGATTTAAAAAAGAAGTAGTGGAAATGACTTTTACAGACAATTTGATTGTACTTAAAAACTTAAGGCAGCAACAAACGTTAGTTTTTAAGTTGAATTAGGTGGATTTGCAGATGAGATTGGTAAGTCTTGAGTCACATCGTCTTGAAATACAGTCCAAATCCAGATGATCTCCAAGCCAGTTGAGCCGCGCTGGCAGTGTTAGTGCAGTCGGTACTCACCATGACTGAGATGTGCAGCAGGTGCATGTGTTCGTGCAGGACGCGTGGCGGCTCACGGACGGTGGGCTGCGTGACCTGCGACAGCTGCTCCGAGCTGCTCACGGACACGTGGAAGTACAGCGTCCCGTTCTCCAGCCACTGCTGCTTCCAGTGCACCTCAGAGATGTCCGCCCCGGTCCCCGACATCTCTGAAAGACACGGAGGAGAGGAGGCACGGATCAGACACAATAACAGTCACGGTGGGCTGGATTCATTTAACCGGCATCAATGTTACAATTAAAAACAGCATAATGGTAAAAACACGCCTGGTGAAATGTGATTTATATTGATATTTACAAAATGCTAAATGCTAAAAAAAGTGTAATGAGAACATCCTGTAATTATGTAGATATAATATATAATGCCAGCGAAAACATTTATTTAGTTATTCATTTATTTAAATGTTTTTAAAAGAAATCTCTAAAATTTATTTGATCAAAAACAGAGTAAACATTTACATTTTTTTATTATTCCTATTTTAATATATTTCAATACAAATCATTCTAATATCCTGATTTGATGCTCAGTTATCACGAATTAGCAGTTGCTTCATGTTTTTGTGGAAAATGTAATACTTTTTTTTCAGGAATCTTTTATTAATAGAAAGTACAGCATTTATTCAAATATATTAATTGTCACTTTTGATCTTTTTTTTTTTTTTTTTTTTAATCTTACTTATCTCAAACTTTTTTAATCACGGTTTCCATAACAATCTGAAGCAGCACAACTGTTTTCAACATCATATCAATCCTCATATCAGAATGATTTCTGAAGGATCATGTGACACTGAAGACTGGAGTAATGATGCTGAAAATTCAGCTTTGATCACAGGAATAAATTACACTTTACTATATATTCACACAGAAAACAGTTCTTTTAAATTGTAAAAATATTTAACTGTGTTTACTATATATAATTTATGCATATATTGTGTTTTAATGAGGCCACATCCATCATGAAGGTTCTGTATGGGTTCGTGTGACTCCACCTGAACCTCCACATGTCCCTTAGACATGTAATATCCGACATGAGTTATTATGACATCCTGAGCAAGTCGTCCATTTTCCCGACTTCAAACATGTTTTTCAGAGCATCAAACGGCAGTAAACGAGCTCCCTTCATACCAGCACTCGTTTGATATCTCTAACGATTCCTGACGTCTTTAAACTAAAGGTGACATTGTCAGATGTGCTCGAAACAGAGTCACCGACTTCAATCGGAATAACCGTATCTCGAACTTTCTGACATCTGACAAGTTTCAAGTGTTTATTAGTTCATTGAAGTCCCAAGAGTTACTGCCATCACTGATTTAAACAAACTGCAGTCAGTGAGTTTAGTTCGAACAAAGTCAACGTTTCATCATCACTTACACACACTCGCTCACAGCAGATGTTCAGTAAAATGTGCATGTTGCTCTTTTACATGCAATGTTGCAATCTCCAAAAAAGACAAAAAACACAAAGTCTTCTGAAGTCGTAGGGTATCTTTATGTGACAAACAGCCTAAATAAATACATAAATAAATATAATTTTCATTGGTAGTCTATTATGCAATGTATTATATATTATATTTATATAATTACAGGATGTGCTCATTACACTTTTCTAAATGAAATATATACATAAAATGCCTGAAAGCACTTTTTTGCATGCTAAAGAAGACAATGCTAATATCAGGTTTAACTAATACTGAATGTAAATCTATTAAACATAGTTTTTGTTAGCTGAAATAGAGCTGCAATAAAATAAAATATCAATATTAAATATTAAATAATACATTTTAAAGTATAAAATATTATACAAAAAACGTTTTCATATATTTAAGAAATATTGAATAAATATATACAAAATATTTAATAAAAATATTTAATGAAAATAGAAATAATGCCTTGTCAGCTGACTGAAATAAAATCGGAACTTGAAGTACTAAACGTACAAAAACTAAAATAAACAAACATAAATAGAAATAATAGTTAAAAACTAATATGAAGTTACTAAAACTACAATTAAAATGAAAAACCAAAAATATAAAAATAAAAGCTAATTCAAAATATTAATAATACTATAATATTATATTAATATTATAGTGGACTGGATGCCATAGTTTTGTGCACTTCATAAGCAATCATGACTTTATATACACTCACCTAAAGGATTATTAGGAACACCTGTTCAATTTCTCATTAATGCAATTATCTAATCAACCAATCACATGGCAGTTGCTTCAATGCATTTAGGGGTGTGGTCCTGGTCAAGACAATCTCCTGAACTCCAAACTGAATGTCAGAATGGGAAAGAAAGGTGATTTAAGCAATTTTGAGCGTGGCATGGTTGTTGGTGCCAGACGGGCCTGTCTGAGTATTTCACAATCTGCTCAGTTACTGGGATTTTCACGCACAACCATTTCTAGAGTTTACAAAGAATGGTGTGAAAAGGGAAAAACATCCAGTATGCGGCAGTCCTGTGGGCGAAAATGCCTTGTTGATGCTAGAGGTCAGAGGAGAATGGGCCGACTGATTCAAGCTGATAGAAGAGCAACTTTGACTGAAATAACCACTCGTTACAACCGAGGTATGCAGCAAAGCATTTGTGAAGCCACAACACGCACAACCTTGAGGCGGATGGGCTACAACAGCAGAAGACCCCACCGGGTACCACTCATCTCCACTACAAATAGGAAAAAGAGGCTACAATTTGCACGAGCTCACCAAAATTGGACAGTTGAAGACTGGAAAAATGTCGCCTGGTCTGATGAGTCTGGATTTCTGTTGAGACATTCAGATGGTAGAGTCAGAATTTGGCGTAAACAGAATGAGAACATGGATCCATCATGCCTTGTTACCACTGTGCAGGCTGGTGGTGGTGGTGTAATGGTGTGGGGGATGTTTTCTTGGCACACTTTAGGCCCCATAGTGCCAATTGGGCATCGTTTAAATGCCACGGCCTACCTGAGCATTGTTTCTGACCATGTCCATCCCTTTATGACCACCATGTACCCATCCTCTGATGGCTACTTCCAGCAGGATAATGCGCCATGTCACAAAGCTCGAATCATTTCAAATTGGTTTCTTGAACATGACAATGAGTTCACTGTACTAAAATGGCCCCCACAGTCACCAGATCTCAACCCAATAGAGCATCTTTGGGATGTGGTGGAACGGGAGCTTCGTGCCCTGGATGTGCATCCCACAAATCTCCATCAACTGCAAGATGCTATCCTATCAATATGGGCCAACATTTCTAAAGAATGCTTTCAGCACCTTGTTGAATCAATGCCACGTAGAATTAAGGCAGTTCTGAAGGCGAAAGGGGGTCAAACACAGTATTAGTATGGTGTTCCTAATAATCCTTTAGGTGAGTGTATTATAAACCATTAAAAAAAGCTTTGAAAGATTTTTAGTGATTTTTTTTTTTTTTGAAGACACAGGTTTGGAACGACATGAGCGTGAGGTTTTCACTTGGAAAATGTCCTTAGTTTCCAGCAGCAGTGTGATTCTTCTTCTCGACTTTCTCTCTCATCTTCAGTCAACAAACGGACTCTTAAATCAGTCCGTCCGGTACAAATGAGAATAAAACACGGCTCATAAGCACTGCTGTATTGATTTCCAATCCTTCTTGAATCAGAGATCTGCTTCAGTGACTTCAGTCCTGAAAGCATAATCAAAAACCTCCAGCGAGTGATTGTACACCTCTATACGCACGAGTGAGAACGTCCCAGCGCTGTTATTTGGGGAGGAATCGAGACCTTGAGGGGTGCAAACGATCCGACTCCAGCACTGATGAAACGTGGGCAGATAGGGATCAGATCCGTGCGATGGGCTTTCCATCGACTCGGGTTTGCGGTTTGACCTCAGGAGCAATGAGCTTGATATTTTCAAAGGAGCTGCAGAAGAGCAGCAAAGCTGTTTCACCAGTAACGAGAGGCAGGAAATTGATCCTGGAAGAGCACAGAGTGGCTGGAATGCTGAGAACGGGACATTCGGAACACAGGAAGCTCCTGACCTCCAACAGAAGTGCTGTTCCCGCTCTGAGATTTCTCTCTCAGATCTCCGGAGACCTCGTGGAGTTCTCAGTGAGGCTTCATTTAAGTTTCGCCCTTGTCAAAAGTAAGTGCACTTAATTCTGCTGAACGTGCACTCGATGAAGTGTACTTCAAATCTTAAAAGTACACTCCAAAAAAAAAAAAAAAGCTCAGTTGATAGTAAAATTCCATCAAACTGAATTGAGTAATTATTACATATTATTCATATTATGAATTAAGAATTTTAAATGAGTAAAAAAATAAAACATGTAAGATTTGTATAAATCTTAATTGAAATAGGGATTGGGCCATTTAGTTTATGTGTTCTGTATTCATAAAAAAAAATATATATATATATGTGTGTGTGTGTGACCCTGGACCACAAAACCAGTCATAAGGGTCAATTTTTGGAAATTGAGATTTATACATCATCTGAAATTTCCATTGATGTATGGTTTGTTAGGACAATATTTGGCTGAGATACAGCTATTTGAAAATCTGGAATCTGAGGGTGCAAAAAAATCTAAATATTGAGAAAATGGCCTTTAAAGTTGTCCAAATGAAGTCTTTAGCAATGCATATTACTACTAATAATATTTTGATATACTTACGGTAGGAAATTTACAAAATATCTTCATGAAACATGATCTTTATTTAATATCCTAATGATATTTGGCATAAAAGAAAAATATTGTTGGCTATTGCCACAAATATACATGTGCGATGTGAATATATATATATATATATATATTATTATTTTTTTTTTTTTTTGTGCTATCAAATTGATTAATCACATCCAGAATAAACATAATATATGTGTGTGTACTGTGTATAATTATTATGTATATATAAATACACACTCATCCAATATTTGCATGCATATACTGTATATATATTTATATTATATATAAATATTTTATATATTAATATAACACATTTTTCCTAAATATATACATGAATGTGTGTGTATTTATATATACATAATAATTATACACAGTACACACACATATATTATGTTTATTCTGGATGTGATTAATCAATTTGACAGCACTAATATATAAGTTTAAGATTTATGCAAAAAGTTTTATTAAGCTCTAGTTTTTTATTATTTTAAAATTCTTAATTCATAATATGTGAGGATTATTTAATTCAATTTCATGGAATTTTACTATTAATAAAAATGCGTAAATCTTGAAAAAAGCCTTAATTTTTTTGAGTGTACATTTTTAAAAACTATACTTTTAGATAATATAATATTAATGAAATAAAAGGGGCCACTTAAGTGCACTTAATGACTATGTTTCTTAAGTACACTTTTAAAAAGTGCACCTTACAATAATGTCAAATTAAAAGTTTTACTTTAAAGTGCATTTTTAATAATTGTTCCAATGATCTTTTGTACTACTTTAAATAACAGCACTTATTCTGATGTGTAGACTAACACACTAAAGCACTTACAGCACAGCTGTAGTGTGTTATTCGATATTACATTTAAAGGTAACACATTTTAAATCTACTAAATTGCAACTTGTGTTACAAATACATTGCATTAAAGTATATGGTAGCACTTTACAATGAGGTCCCGTTAGTTAACATTGGTTAATGCATTAACTAACAATGAGCAATACAGTATTTATTAATGTTTTGTTAACATTAGTTAATAAAAAAGATGAAATTACATATAAAAATGCACTTAAGCACTTAAGTAAGAGTCCAAAAACATTACATTTAGTTCATACTTAAGTCTATTCATTTAATTTTCAGTATATTATTTACATAAGTCGTCAAATTACGCTAAAGTGTCACTAGTTAGAAAAACTGATCTACTTGCACTGTATTTCAGTCTCGTCAAAGATGATCAGATGATGCATTTATTAAGTAATTTAACTTTTTTGTGTGTAAAACTCTAAAATCAGCCTTTCAGCATATTTGGGACTAATGGACAGGCCGGCAGAAACTGCTGAGCATTGTATTACAAATCTGTAGTGTGTGAAACTCGCCATCAGAGTTTTTAATCAGCTGTCTTTAAAACAGCGAAGAGCAGAGAGCAAGTAATCGACCGTGACATGGAACAGATCCTTTATGATAAAAACATGTCCCGTTTTACCGCGGGCGACCCTGGAGCAAAACATCGAAATCAACACAAATAAAAGACAAGTGGTCAAGTGAATATTAGCAGCAGCGTCCCGCTGTATCAGACGACACTATCAGCTCCAATCAGCTTCAAAACTCCTTTTCCAGGCAGAGAGCCAAGAGTTTCAAGCCATTTAGATCAATTTAGAGTGGATTACTGTTGCTACTCAAAGCTGAATACATTTGAATAAATTATATATATTTAGGGCCACGATGAACAAGAGCAACATGGCATGTGTGGTGTTTTAATTAGCCCATATACAGTTTGTTTAAATCTGCACCCATTGTTTAACAGGAAAAAAAGAAGGAAAACCTGTGTAATTAAGAGGAATACAGCACCAGATACGAGGATGCTGGCAAAATAAAATAATATGCTTTTAAAAATGAGCACACCTGCAAAAACATTCTTATGACAATAGCGCTTGACTTAATAATGCTTGATTGCATCACTAAAGTAATTGTCCTCTGGAATATTTATCTCCCGTCCCGAACATTCATCCGTATGATTTAGTGTAATATAACTCTCTGATTATTAAACATTAAAGAGATAGTTAACCCCCCCCCCCAAAAAAAAAAAAAAAATTCTGTCATCATTTAACCAGTTTGACTGTGGGATGAAACCTTCTGCTCCAAGAAAGTAACTTTCTGAATGTGGCAAACACCAAACACAACTTCAGTGTGAACACACAGACGACAGGAGCACTTGGAGCTAACAAACACAGTGAATACTGAAAGCACATGTACCTTACATGAAGTGTACTTAAGTTACAATAACACTCACACACTCGCACACACACACACACTTGCTTGCACACACATGCAGCCTCTCACACACACACACATGCATGCAGCATCGCACACACACACTCGCGCACACGCATGCAGCCTCACACACACACTGACACACACACACTCATGCACACATATGCAGCCTCACACACACACTCACGCACACGTATGCAGCCTCGCACACACACACACATGCAGCCTCACACACACACACACACATGCAGCCTCGCACGCACACACTTGCACGCACATGCATGCAGTCTGACACACACATACGCACACATGCATGCAGCCTCACACACACACACACACTCACACACACGCATGCAGCCTCACACACACACTCTCACACACATGCATGCAGCCTTGCACACTCACGCACACACACACACAGCCTCGCACACACACAAACACACTCGTACATGCATGCAGCCTCACACACACTCTCACGCACACGTATGCAACCTCGAACACACACACTCACACACGCATGCACGGACGCACATGCATGCATGCATGCAGCCTCACACACACACTCGCATGCACACATATGCAGTCTGACACACGCACACATGCATGCAGCCTCACACGCACACATATGCAGCGTCGCACACACATGCACTCTCATACACACGCATGCAGCCTCACACACACACACTCGCACGCACACAGCCTCGCACACACACACGCATGCAGCCTCACACACACACACACACATGCAGCCTCGCACGCACACACTTGCACGCACATGCATGCAGTCTGACACACACACACGCACACATGCATGCAGCCTCACACACACACACACTCACACACACGCATGCAGCCTCACACACACACTCTCACACACATGCATGCAGCCTTGCACACTCACGCACACACACACACAGCCTCGCACACACACAAACACACTCGTACATGCATGCAGCCTCACACACACACTCTCACGCACACGTATGCAACCTCGAACACACACACTCACACACGCATGCACGGACGCACATGCATGCATGCATGCAGCCTCACACACACACTCGCATGCACACACATGCAGTCTGACACACGCACACATGCATGCAGCCTCACACGCACACATATGCAGCGTCGCACACACATGCACTCTCATACACACGCATGCAGCCTCACACACACACACTCGCACGCACACAGCCTCGCACACACACACGCATGCAGCCTCACACACACACACACACATGCAGCCTCGCATGCACACACTTGCACGCACATGCATGCAGTCTGACACACACACACGCACACATGCATGCAGCCTCACACACACACACACTCACACACACGCATGCAGCCTCACACACACACTCTCACACACATGCATGCAGCCTTGCACACTCACGCACACACACACACAGCCTCGCACACACACAAACACACTCATACATGCATGCAGCCTCACACACACACTCTCACGCACACGTATGCAACCTCGAACACACACACTCACACACGCATGCACGGACGCACATGCATGCATGCATGCAGCCTCACACACACACTCGCATGCACACACATGCAGTCTGACACACGCACACATGCATGCAGCCTCACACGCACACATATGCAGCGTCGCACACACATGCACTCTCATACACACGCATGCAGCCTCACACACACACACTCGCACGCACACAGCCTCGCACACACACACACACACACACTCTCACACACACATGCAGCCTCGAACACACTCACACACTCACACACGCACGCACAGACACACATGCATGCATGCAGCCTCACACACACACTCGCACCCACACACACTAGCACGTACATGCATGCAGCCTCACACACGCTAGCATGCACACGTACACACACAGATGCTCACGCGCTGTAAATGTTAAAATAGTGGGTGCACTTTTTATTACACGCTTTTGTGTTTCACCTCCCTCTGACATTTTATGCTAGCAAGTAAGTTACAAATGATGTCAAAGAAACATCAGTCGGCTATAATCGGTCTATTACTGCAAAGGACCCCTACTTTAAGGCTTCAGTCCCACATTTTGGGACAGTTAGCGTTTCTGAAGGTCAAGCATGGCCTTGTATATTTTCAGCTTTCTTTTGTACTTTCTATACAAAGGAACCGTGCACATACAGACTAAAAAGAAACGTTTGGACTGTGCCTTGTTCTCTGTTCCCAGAACAGGGTCCACAATGAGAGGTGTCATTGGGCTCAAGTCCAGAGGAAAGCAGGGGACAGTGTCTCTCACCACAGGCCTGTTTGTAATTCATTAGCGTAACCCCATTAACAACCGGACGTGTGCTGGGACTCGGCTGATCTGGTCCCCAAAACACACCCCGCATTACTCCCAGCAAGGGCAGCGGCACAGGAGGGCTTCACCCGCCCGCCCCCGCTGGGACGTCCTGGCCTGAACGCCTCATCCTGCACACGTGTGATCTCATTAAGTCAGCAGCCACACGTCCTTGTTAAGGCCCGCTGTTGTTCTGAAGCTCTGCGCTTTATGCCCTCGATGACTTTCCAACAAAAGCTTCCCAATGCCCACAGTCAGCACAACACTTATTACTCGACTCCCGGCTCAAGTGCTTCTCCCGAAGAAAAGCAATCAGCACACTTGGCAGAGACTGAGCAGCAAGTATCTGGATTTCACAAATCATATTCACACAGTCACTCCGGCCCAGAACGGCCATATTGGTGGAGATTTCAATGACACTGCACAACAGAGAAACACACAAATGTGTGAAACATAAGCTCATTTTTCAGGAGAATATGAAAATGCTGGAAAAGTTGTGTTTGATTTGCACATAAATACATACATGAGGATATGAACAAACAATACTAATTATTAAACTTTTTCTGCATTGTCTGTGCTAAAGACATGCATTATAAACATAATGATAAACATTATCTTTTGGCATGTTAAACTTAAGCTTCATTTTAGAAAACTTTGTGCAACAGAAGTACAATTCAGCACGCTTTTAAACAGAGTACTTATGGAAATAATATACTTTAAAAGAACACCCTTAAGTGTTACTAATTGCATTAAATAAAAATGTATTATAGTTTAAATTAATATTAAATGCAACTGAACTTTAGAATGCTTTTTTGTCCCACGTAGGTAGGACTTACGTAAGTGTGTGTGTGTGAGTATGTGTTTGTGCATGTGTGTGTGTGTGCGGGTGCGTGCATGTGTATGAGTGTGTGTCTGTGTATATGTATGTATATGTGTGTGTGTGTGCATGCATACGTGTATGTGTGTGTGTGCGCATGTGTGTGTGTGTGCAGGTGCGTGCGTAATGTGTGTGTGCATACGTGTGTGCTTGCATGTGTGGTTGTGCATGCGTGTGTTTGTCTGTGTGTGCGCATGCATGCGTGTGCATGGCTGGGAAACAAGTGTGCATCAGCGCTGCTTATCCTGATAGAAGCTGGCAGGCCAGAAGCACTTTACTGTCTGCCGTGATGCACCTGGAGAGATCGGCTCAAAACGCTCTGTCCGTCTGCCAAACCTGCTTCAATTATTCACATCACCAATATCATCATAATCATCCACAGCTTGTAAAATTAGATTTAGCACATACAGAAACGATCAACATTCGGAGAATTTGAATATGGAGGCCTGTGACGTGTTCATGTTTCTTTTGGGTGATGTGGCATTAACTGTATGCAATAAAAATATAATATATGGAATAAAAATTGATTAGGCAATAAGGTATGAGAGAGAGCCCATGTAATATTGTGAGTATAGTCATGACTAAGAATATTCAAAATTCTGAATTGTCTCAATTGCTTTTATAAAATGGTTACCATATTATATACATATTAAGAACAAATGCAAAGTCATGACGTGTGAACTCAACCATTCAGATTCAAGGACTGGAACTATCCGTTTTATATTATATATTTTATCACTGGATCAGAAGTCTAACAAAATGCAAGTACTGTAATCCCATCTGCCTCAAGTTTCATTCGCTATCAGTAAACAGCAAATCAAATCACTCAAAATAAGCCATTAATATTGTTCAGGATTTCTACTGAATTGTTGTTTTTTTTCGGTATCATTTAAAAATACTTTCGTCAGACTTCCTGCACTAACAAGACACTAATGAGACACTAACAAGTGATTATGAGAGCAGGAAAACAGAAGCTCTTCTTGTAATATATTGAGTTATTCACAAATTATAAGAGCTTTTAAATGTTCTCCTCTATTACACTTAAATTGGGCTTATTGTGTACGAGTCCACTTACAATGTTACTCAAGGTTTCTTGCACCACTTATCAATTAGCATGATAGATTTTCATTCTCTCTGACTGTAAATGAAACAGTAAAAGTGCAACTATGAATGACAGATCATAGTAATACCGTTCAAAAGTCTGATTTATTTGATCAAAAATACAGAAAAAAATTTGAAATATTATTGCAATATAATAAAACTGTTTTCTACTGTAATATATTTTAAAATGTGCTTTTTAGTCCAGTGATGGCAAAGCTGAATTTCTTGTTATAAATGTTGAAAACAACATTATTTATTTTTTTATTTTTTTAAAAAGTATTTAATTCATATTTTTATGGCAACCATTCTTTTCAGGACTTTTCATCTCAGTTTTAGCTGCTTCAGGACTTCTATCCAGGGCTTAAAACTAACTTTTTACCACACCTGCCAATAGCCGGTGACTTGTATCGGCCATTTTTACAAAAACAGGCAGACACCAACATTTTAGATACCTGTGAAAATTCATAATGAATGAATGTGGCAAACACCAAACACAACTTCAGTGTGAACACACAGATGACAGGAGCACTTGGAGCTAACAAACACAGTGAATACTGAAAGCACATGTACCTTACATGAAGTGTACTTAAGTTACAATAACACTCACACACTCGCACACACACACACACTTGCTTGCACACACATGCAGCCTCTCACACACACACACATGCATGCAGCATCGCACACACACACTCGCGCACACGCATGCAGCCTCACACACACACTGACACACACACACTCACGCACACATATGCAGCCACACACACACACTCACGCACACGTATGCAGCCTCGCACACACACACGCATGCAGCCTCACACACACACACACACACACACTCTCACACACATGCATGCAGCCTTGCACACTCACGCACACACATGCAGCCTCGCACGCACACACTTGCACGCACATGCATGCAGTCTGACACACACACACGCACACATGCATGCAGCCTCACACACACACACACTCACACACACGCATGCAGCCTCACACACACACTCTCACACACATGCATGCAGCCTTGCACACTCACGCACACACACACACAGCCTCGCACACACACAAACACACTCGTACATGCATGCAGCCTCACACACACTCTCACGCACACGTATGCAACCTCGAACACACACACTCACACACGCATGCACGGACGCACATGCATGCATGCATGCAGCCTCACACACACACTCGCATGCACACCAATAGCTGCCAATAGCCGGTGACTTGTACCGGCCATTTTTACAAAAACAGGCAGACACCAACATTTTAGATACCTGTGAAAATTCATAATTCTCTATTCAAATTTCAATACCACAGCTAAAACTACTAGCCTAACTAATATACATGTAAACATTGTTAAAGAGTCAGTAATAAAATAAGAACAAATAATCAAATTACAATCAAAAGCACAAATAAATACAATATTAAGATACAAATGGAATAAACAGTGCTTTCTGGATTTTTCAGATCTCGCAGTATGTTTTCAGGTACAGACATTTAATAAAGTAAGCAAATATAAAAATACACTACAAATTAAACATCCTTATTAATTATCCTTATTAAAAGTTATTCAGTCAAGAGCAGTGAGTGATTTTTTGATTAACATTAATAACTCAAACAGCAGCAGGAATATTAGGCTACTGTCACTTTAAGAGCGAATGCACGGATCCAATCCGATACTGATACACATGTGTTTACTTTCGCAACTGTTTACATTCACTTAAGACATAACCATTATTTTTTGACATAGTTTTGTGTGAATTTGTCTGATCAAGTGCAAGAAGACGTGAAAGAGAGCTCAGCTTAGCATACGTGCACTGCCTGAGCCATCTTGGATGTTTTGTGCTTTCCACACAGCGCACGAGTAACAATATGAGCTCCCTTTCGCCCTTTCGTGTCAAGGTTTAAACTTTCGTGGCGATGCAGCGCTGGCCCGTCAACTATCCCGAGCATTGTTCACGATTGTTCACGTTCATGCATTGTTAGAATTCCTAATAATGTTACTGGCACAACTGGCGATTGACACCGTTTCATATACTCGCATTTGGTGGGTGTTCATTTTAGGCCCTGCTTCTATCTCTACATGACCACAGAAATCATGGCCGTCGGAAGCCCAAGAAAATGTGGATGGGTCCTCTTCCAGAAAAATGTAACTTTAACTAGTAAGCTGTTTTGAACAAAAAATCCTTCCTCCGCTAAGCTGTTCAGATAACTGTTAGCATTATAACTACATAGTGTAAGTGTAACTGTAATTCAATGCTGCAACAAAGACTACATGATGCTTTTAAAAGCAACGGGCGAACAAATGATGAACATTCACTTAAACAGCAGCTTGTTTAGTGACAGTATGTGAGCACACAGCCAGACCCACCTAGGGCCTGTACCATGAAGCCAGGTAAGTTTCAGTTTAGATTGCGCCAATCCTGGGTTTTAGGTACCATGAAAGTGGCTTGGCTTTTAACAGTGTTCATCTCCATAGTAACTTACACTCCATGGCTAACCTGCTCCAGGGCAGGTTATGTTCCAGGTAAGAGATCTCAAACCGAACTTGGACCAATCAGCTGTGAGCAGACCTCTGATGCAATAAAGTCCCTCCCACTGTTTCTGCTCCAAATTAAAGGTCACTACATAGCAAATGGTTTTTAAAGACTAAAGCGTCTGGCTTTTAACAATGCTTATTTATGATAATAATACATTTGAATGATTTAGATATCATTTATGTAATTATTATACCCTTAATCCATTACACATGTATCATTTTAGTTAATCATTAATGGGCACTTTGTTAAAATTAATATAAATAGCATATATAAAGGTCATACAAATAAGCTTTAAAATCCATAAATAAAGCATAAATTGAGCTTAAATGCTCAATTCTCTCTATATATCAACTAAACTAACTTTGATTTTTCTTTAAGTTGTCCTCTTTCATACACAGCTCTTTTCTTCTTGCTGTGTAAATTTGTTTAAATTCTTAATATTTTTCAATCATGTAATATTCTGCAGAAGAGAGATATGAATCTCGCTGCTTCTCTCGTGAGAAGTGAATCTCAGCTGATCCACAGCATGTGATTGGCCGTTCGCTGCTGATGTCACAGTTAAACTCCTAAACTCCGGATCAAAGCCTGAGCTGACAGAGAAAGCTGATGATCAGCATCATGGGACCAACAAAGCCTGAATATATTGGTTTGGTTTGGTTTTGACAACTCGAAACTAATCCTATAACCCTGAGTTTGTTAATCTACCATCATGGTACAGGCCCCTGAACAGCAGATACGCTGAGATGCTTTGTTTACCTTGCTGTGTAGCATAGGCGTGAGTAGTGAAAACACGAAATGGAGTTTAATTTATATGGACTCTGAATGAGCCAAGTGGAATGGATTTGAGGAAGCAGCAGCATGGAAGTAAGGCTGTAGCTAAAAAGCGGAATGGAGTTTAATTTATTAGGGCCTTCCTTAAAGGGATAGTTCAGCCAAAAATGAAAATTAGCCCATAATTTACTCACCCTCAAGTCATCCTAGGGTATACGACATTCTTCTTTCAGACGAATACAATCGGAGTTATATAAAAAAAATTCCTGGCTCTATCCATCATATAACTGCTCCACACGGCTCCGGGGGGTTAATAAAGGCCTTCTGAAGCAAAGTGGCACGTTTGTGTAAGAAAAATATCCATATTTAAAACTTTATAGACTAACAGTTTTATTTTATTTCAGTTTATTTTATAATCAAAATCATGTTTTTTTTTTGTTTTTAGATAAATGTGATGATAAAATACTTTGCAGATCTCACTTCAAAGCCCAGCGAGTGGTCAGTGAATGACATGTTAACAAGTAAATGAGAGAATATGAGCAGTTGTCAGTATTGGTAGGACTCAATGAGCCTCTGTATAACAAAAAAATCTAAGATAAGAGCCGTCTCAAGAACAATGAATAATTTCAGCACATGACATTAGCAAAATGTTCATATTAGCTCCATGCTTCACTGCACTCTTTTCAAATTAAATATTAGCACAGTTTAATGCCACGTGGACATCTTATTATACGCTGCAATAGAATCTCTGAAGCCTGAGTTTTATTAAAATGCCAAAAATTACAAACGCCCAACAGAGTGCTATTTGCGTGTGCATTGTAATTTTGTAATATGTGTGCAACACAGGTCTGTCTAATAATGCTGTGTATTAAGTCTCAAGCCATTACTGAGAGCTGGTGCTAATGAAGGCCAGTCGGCGAGACAAACTGGATTCGACGGCAGGAAATGCTTGGTTAGCTATTCTCTGCCATCTCAGTGGTGAGAGATCATCTCTTCGCCGTGTGAAATTAAGCATTAATTATGAGCGAGAGGGGGGGTTAATACATATGCACAATTAGAGCCGAGTCACAAGTCATAAACAGGGTCGCAGGCTTGGAGGAAACAAGTGTGTAAATATTGCCAACAGAGATTTATCCAAAGTTATATTCCTTGTAATTAAACTGGTCATGCATATTTGCTTTTTTTTTTTATTTCTGTGTTGTGTTCTTGTGTAATATCATTAATTTAACACTTAACACCAAATACGCTTTTAAGACGTCTTAACATGAGGAATCACATTTTTCTTGATCTTTTGACATATTAGAGGCCATTAAAACATCCTACAGTGTCATTATATACAAAGCCTTTATTTAACCTAGGTCCAAACATGGCTTGTTTTGATATTGTGGGACTGTGACGTCACATTAGCGAATATACACTATATTGCCAGAAGTATTGGGACACCCCTCCAAATCACTGAATTCAGGTGTTCCAATCACTTCAATGGCCACAGGTGTATAAATCAAGCACTAGGCATGCAGACGCTTCTACAAACATTTGTGAAAGAATGGGTCGCTCTCAGGAGCTCAGTGAACTCAAGCGTGGTACCGTGATAGGTTGCCACCTGTGCAATAAGTCCATTCATAAAATTTCCTCACTACTAAATATTCCACGCTCAACTGTTAGTGGGATTATAACAAAGTGGAAGCAATTGGGAACAACAGCAACTCAGTGGTAGGCCACGTAAAATCACAGAGCGGGGTCAGCGCATGCTGAGGGTCACAGTGCGCAGAAGTCACCAACTTTCTGCAGAGTCAATAGCTACAGACCTCCAAACTTTGTGTGGCCTTCAAATTAGCTCAAGAACAGTGTGTGGAGAGCTTCATGGAATAGGTTTCCATGGCCGAGCAGCTCATCCAAGCCTTACCAAGTGCAATGCAAAGCGTGGGATGCAGTGGGGTAAAGCACGCCGCCACTGGACTCTAAAGCAGTGAGACGTGTTCTCTGGAGTGACCAATCACGCTTCTCTGTCTGGCAATCCAATGGATGAGTCTGGGTTTGGCAGTTTCCAGGAGAACGGGACTTGCCTGACTGCATTGTGCCAAGTGTAAAGTTTGGTGGAGGGGGGATTATGGGGTGGGGTTGTTTTTCAGGGGTTGGGCTTGGCCCCTTTAGTTCCAGTGAAAGGAACTCTTAATGCTTCAGCATACCAAGACATTTTGGACAATTTCATGCTCCCAACTTTGTGGGAACAGTTTGGGGATGGCCCCTTCCTGTTCCAACATGACTGCGCACCAGTGCACAAAGCGTCGGTCCATAAAGACATGGATGAGCGAGTTTGGTGTGGAGGAACTTGACTGACCTCTGACCTCATCCCGATAGAACACCTTTGGGATGAATTAGAGCGGAGACTGCGAGCCAGGCCTTCTCGTCCAACATCAGTGCCTGACCTCACAAATGCGCTTCTAGAAGAATGGTCAAACATTCCCATAAACACACTCCTAAACCTTGTGGAAAGCCTTCCCAGAAGAGTTGAAGCTGTTATAGCTGCAAATGGTGGGCCAACTAAACCCTACGGATTAACAATGGAATGTCATTAAAGTTCATGTGCATGTAAAGGCAGGCGTCTCAAAACTTTTGGCAATATAGTGTATTTGCATAAGACTACACGTGATATCACACCCTTATATAAACACCCACCTAGAGGGCCAAACAAGGTTTTCCTCCATTGCCCACCAGTTATTTTTGCCAGGTTTGTTTGTATTATGTGCTCATAGTAAGACACCTTTCTGATGATGCATATTCACGTGGACAGATGTAACCAGAAAATGAAGGCAATGCACAGTTTCTCATTAGGCGTTTTTCCAAAGAAAAACATTTAGCATGTTGTGTTCATATTCTGGGCTCATCTGCTCACCTATATATAGTATGCATCATCAATGAGGTGTAAACTGAATTTGATCTTTTAATATCAATGTTTTAGTACATTAAGTGTTTTTCGCGTTAAGCGTTTTCGAATGTCCCGC
The DNA here is from genome assembly GCA_039654625.1 of Rhinogobio ventralis. Lineage (NCBI taxonomy): Eukaryota > Metazoa > Chordata > Actinopteri > Cypriniformes > Gobionidae > Rhinogobio > Rhinogobio ventralis. Next base: position 48,977,171 of record CM077194.1, read on the forward strand.
TGTTTGTATTGATTGAAGTACTGCAGCAGGTGCGGTATATGGATCACAAGTGCCAAAAATTTGCAGTTTGTTTACATATCATTTGAGATGTGATCAAAATAATCTTGCTTTGAAACAGATGGAAAATTGACAGGCCTGTGCTGCATTTCTATGGATGTTTTGCCCTCCATGTCTCCATGTCACGTGACTGAAAACTATGAATACGTGAAAAAGGCACAGTGTAATGGAGACGTTGCAAATAAACTTTTGTTGAACTTTTGTATTGCATCAGACAGCAGCTGCATCACAAATTTTAAAAACCCTTACTTGCATGCAATACCGAGCAGGCGTTGATACGGTTTCCTGTGCAATGATCATAACAGTGGCCATTTACTTAAAGTCTTTGAGCCTTAAAGTCACCATGAAATCAAAATGAACATGGAATGTGATCTATCAGTGCATATCATTTTTGTTTTAAATTATGATCCTTGTAATCTTGAATCCGAATATCTTCCCCTCCCTCTTGCAGCGACATCTCTTCTCTTCTCTGATGACGAGGGCGAGGCAACCTGTCACTCACATGAGATCCACCAATAGCAAACCTCAACCATCCAACCATCCAAACAATTCCCTCACTTTTTAAAGCTTTTTAATACTTATAGCCCCACCTATGGCCCGATCTCCATAAAATATTGCATGCTTCTTTAGGATCATGTGCCGCATGTGCTCACCTAATGATGCAAAGTTCTGAGTTTTCGTGTGGGAATGGTAGGCTTTTGCGTACACTTGGCCACGCCCATTTTCGAAATGACCCTGTTATAGCTATCCAACTGGCAAAGTTTTAACTTTTGTTTGATAATTATTGACCTAGAGAGTCCAGAGAATTGTGTCGCAGTGGTTTTATTGAGGTTCAGCCAAAAATCTAGGGCTAGTTTGCCAAATTAGGTTTTCCAAAGGTTTTTGGAATAATCTCCAATATTTAACAAATGATTTGATTGACAGCGGTGGTCCTAGAGGCAAAGATGCTCAGAATGAGGAGTTCTACCATATGGTATCAATGTCGTGGGCATGTGCAAAAAATTGCGTGATATACAATCCTTTACGCATGTGATGTATTCCCGGTCAAAACATGAGAGCGCCCCCCGGTGGCTGATTTCTTTTGCATTTCTCACAGTCTTCTAGGGTCTTGAGTCAAACAGGCCAAAGACTTTATATATAGGAAGACGGTGCACTGATTACTTATGAATGGGAAAGAGCCTTCTAAATGAAAAAGCCAATCGTTGGTTAGTAAAGTAAACGTGTTCGAAACTGCCGTTAGAAGCTCCAGTCGCTATAGAAACAGGCAGTGTTCTGAGACGCGTGCTCAGGAATGCGCATGAGCATTGTCCAGGCTGACCATTTTTTAGTCATGATTCAAGCGTTTAGAAACTAAATTTATGAGACAGTTGTTGTCAGATTTCATTGGTGATTTCAAATATAAAATTGAATCGTAAGCTTGGCGAACAGTTTTGGAGAATTGAATGTTTTCCCATTAAAAGAGATAGGAGCTGCACTTGAATGCCGAGAGGCATTTCAAAGATGGCCGCCGAGTGAAATGACTTGTCTTAATAGGAATTTAAACAGGCTCAGCAAGTTTTATTCCGATCGTTCTCTGTTACCTTGTCTGACAGCCGCTCGAATTCCATTGGCCAACGGAGGCCGTGTTTTTTAAGATACACAAATGTCATCATAGAAAATCATGGCACTTTGGACAAAGACACTGCATGCCAGCTATAACAGCTAATGTTTTTTTCTATGTTTTTTCTTCATTTTATAGCGCCACCAAGTGGCCAATCATCACGTCCTTTTTCATGTGACCACAGACCGAGCCCATACATATGTGTACCACGTTTGGTGAAATGATCTAATTTCGTTCAACAGGGATAGCCGTTTTGGCATCCCATCCATTTGGCACTTTTTTGATAATTATTCACAATCTGACTTCAGAGACTCTTTCTGCACTGGTTTGGTTCTGATCGGGTGAAAAATATAGGACTAGTTTGCACAAGTATAAATCCAAAATACCCAAACATTGCCTGCGATGAACGGTTTAGGAGTTGTCAGCATCACATACTTTTGATCGCTGTAGCGCCACCATCAGGCTGATTGGGGTGAGCATTGGTGACATTGTAGACGGAGTGAGTACTACCATCCCTCAAAGTTTCAAGTCTCTACTACTTACGGTTTGGTCTGGCCGATCACTTTTAGGGGAGAATGCTGATCCTTAGAAATTCAAACAATTACAATAGAGTTTCAGCGCTACGCACTTGAACCTCTAATAATAATTTTAAAAATCCATGTCATGACCCCTTTAAAACATACAGTCACGCCACATAAACAGTGACCTGTTTTATCGCCCAGTACATGAAAACAGTGCATCTGATCACTAACAGCACAGGTCTGAGGAATCATTCATGTCTGGAGCACAAACGCTGCATGAGATTTATCCTGACGTTTTAGAGGTTTGATCAAGGTATGAGCACCAGTAATAGGGATGCTTGCCCTAGCAAACACAACCAATACGGAAATACATCACATGGCATGACCGCAGTGATGCAGATGAATGAGACGGTAAATGATATGACCGTACATTTCCTACGAGAGTTTCTGTCCATGTGAATGAGACCATATTACACACCACAGAAACATAATCATTTCTGTCCTCAGGTGCTTCGCAGGAAGAAAATCGTGCTGAGGGTTTCTAAAATGTAAGAAATATGTCATGTAAAGTTATGTAAAGTTTGCTATGACTGTCCTGTAAGGTAACTACTAGATTAAAAAACATTTATGTATAGTAAAAATCTAGTTACATAAGCCAATGCATGTTTCACACACTGTTCACTACATAAACAAAATGTTATATCATCTTATTACTGGAATACTAAATGTATGTATGTATGTATAATTGCGAAACATTTGAAAACACATAGAATTACATAATTTTGTGTGGTAACATGAAACAAACCATTGAATCAGATTATCAGAGTATTCTTAACGAGTTGTGCGCTTCTTAAGAAAAATAACAGCAGTTTGACAGCAGTGTTGTGACTTCAGCAGAGCTGTTTCATTCCTAACAAGCCCTGAAATGAAAACAAACTGAGTTTTATAATGAGACACATCACTAGCAATTAACATGAACAGAAATGGATCTATTAATACCTCGCCCTCGTCTTCTGAAATGAAATCTCTGCTGGCGGCTCCGTCTCGCAGTCGCCCGCTAACATGTGTCATTCATTCTGACACAGCCCCAGAAAGACGACGATGACACCACGACTGTTTGTGTGTTTGTTCGGCAACAGCCTCTGGCTCAAAACTAACTCAAACCCACTTCAGTAACCCGTCACTTCAGGTGGGCATCAATCAGACGCTGGCATACACACACACAAACAACATTATCGGCTTTTCCTCTTTTAGCTGCTCGCCTCATGGAAATAATCCAAAGAAAAAAGATTTAGGTAGCATCTGATGCTCTACTTATGATATGATACAGTCAGACAGAATTAAGTAATATTTTGCACTATAGAAGTCACAACACTCAAATGCTACGTCTAAAATGACATGCTTCATGTTTACAGGAAGTCACAGGAAAACAAAATTGCCCTTATTTACTTCCTTAACACACATAGCTTCTCCAAAAGGGAATCATTTATCAAGGCGCGTTATTCCAAAGAAGCAAAAACATGTTTTTATTTTTCGGCGGAAGCTGTTGCTGAACCGACTGTCTAAAATCTGCCAATAGTGAACACAAGATTTTAATGCTGGTCAGTGTTAATATAAGAATGTTAATGATAATAATAATCCACCTTAAACTATGTTCATGTCTGCCTCCATTCTCATGAAATTGTCATTTCTTCTTGCTTTTTTTAGTTACAATATTTAGTCAGTAATGGCATGCAAAGTGATCAATTAAGTGCAATGAAAGTTTGACTGCAGGTTAAAAAGCTGTCAACTTTGAAATTACTTTACTATATTTCATTTTTTTTTATTTGTTATTTTTAGTTTTACTCATTCCAGGGCAGCAATACAACTTACAATTTCAGTTTTGTATGGAAATGAACTGGGTTGTTACTGCCATTTCATGTTGACTTTTAAAACACAATCAGGCATTGAGAAAGGTCACAAACCGTTTGCCATTTCTTAGTAAAAGCACTGGCTTTTATCTCACATTTAGTGTCTTTCTTTTTATCATTAGAGTGTGTGGGATTCGTTTTGCATCTTTGTCTATTTTTTCAGTCTTAGACTTTTTGAAGGCTAGATGTTGAATATTTTCTACTTTAAAACACATGACATGATGATGCAGAGCATCAATTCAAACCAATACCTTGCTTTTCTTTTGCTGAGAAAATATGTATCATGAGTCTTTTGTATATAATTATATGATCAATAAGTTATGACAATATATGTTTGTACACTGCTTTAACAATTTTCAACTTGTTTATAAAATATACAAGATTCAACTCATTTTTTTAAAGTTGATTGTACTTAAAAATGTAAGGCAGCAACTTTTTTATACAGTGTATGTGAATATTTTACATCTATACGCTGCTCTCTTATGCTGCTGTCATTCATCTGGCTGCTCTGTCCTCCGTCACCAAGGTGACCTGCATTTTGCATCCTATTATCACGCACTCATAAACCTTCACTGCTTGCATTACGCTTTTAATGCAATCCTATTCAGCGATAATACAATTTAGCCTGGGTGCGACACAAAAACTCCCTCCCTACAAGAAAATTAGCATCATTACGGAAAACAATGCCGCTGATGTTTACGGCTGAAGTTATAAATGGTTTGTCTTGCCACTATTCATGCAGGATTACAAGGGCAGGCGGCCAAAAAAGGCCTAATGTATTTAAAGTGACACATTAAAAGGATAAACAGTAGCTTTATCTCCAAAGTACATTGACTTTTGTTGAAACGCAGCAAAATCTAATTAATGAAGCAGCTGGCCAAGTGATTACACATCTCAGCATCTCGTGGGGCAGAGCCACCATGTTGGCGAGGAAAGCAGGTCATAATCATACACACATTAAGATATCTAATCCAGTGTACAGGGCTGGGAAAAAGTGTACAGGGCTAGACCTCTTTTCCAGTCGATTCCAGTGGACTGACTATTGCAACTGCTTATGAGAAATTGAGAGCGACGACACCTGATTTGCAATGCACTTCTTATCCAAAGTTGTGCGTATGCAGAAATGCATCTTTCACTCATCTTTGAGTATTTGATTGGTTTTGATCATTTGTGAATTTGTTTGCATTTTCTTAATTATGTAACTGATTCCAAACATTTTTACACTGAAGTCTCACAGCAGCCAATCACAGCAGTGGGCGTTTACACTGAAGTCTCACAGCAGCCAATCACAGCAGTCGGCGTTTACACTGAAGTCTCACAGCAGCCAATCACAGCAGTGGGTGTTTACACTGAAGTCTCACAGCAGCCAATCACAACAGTAGGCGTTTACAGTGAAGTCTCACAGCAGCCAATCACAGCAGTGGGCGTTTACACTGAAGTCTCACAGCAGCCAATCACAGCAGTGGGCGTTTACACTGAAGTCTCACAGCAGCCAATCACAGCAGTGGGCGTTTACACTGAAGTCTCACAGCAGCCAATCACAGCAGTGGGCGTTTACAGTGAAGTCTCACAGCAGCCAATCACAGCAGTGGGCGTTTACACTGAAGTCTCACAGCAGCCAATCACAGCAGTGGGTGTTTACACTGAAGTCTCACAGCAGCCAATCACAGCAGTGGGCGTTTACACTGAAGTCTCACAGCAGCCAATCACAGCAGTGGGCGTTTACACTGAAGTCTCACAGCAGCCAATCACAGCAGTGGGTGTTTACACTGAAGTCTCACAGCAGCCAATCACAACAGTGGGCGTTTACACTGAAGTCTCACAGCAGACACGCCCCTTCAAACAGAGTGTTCAAATCAGAGGCTAAAATCAGGGTAGGAAAATGCCTTTTATTTCTAAATTATGACTATTTTTAATGTAAAAATCATGCTTACATTATAAGGAGACATTTTAAAACAATAAAACAATGCAGTACATGACCCCAAGTCAAACTTAAATAAAAAAATACTATTACAGCGATGTGGATATGTTTGCATCAGCTCTGCAATTCAGCATTCCAGTCAGGTTTATTTATAATCACACTTTATACAATAGATTGCTTTAAAGCAAGCAGCTTTACAGTATTAAACATGCAAAAATGGCATCAGTTTCTACTATAAAGCGGCTCTCCAGTGTGTTCATGCTTTTACTAGCACCTGTCCTCGACGGACTGAACAGAAGAAATGAACCGGCGAAGATTTCCACCTCAAAGAAGGCAGAGACTCAGAGCCACGCCCACTTATTACATCACTGCCGCCGACCACTGGTAGTTCGAGGGCGCTTACCAGGTGGAACAAACTTTTCTGGAAAGTTTGCTTTGGCAAGCTGCTTCGACCTCCTGAAACAAACTTAGGTTTTGTCCTGATTTTGTTCACACTGTTCGTTTCTTCAATTGTTCTTGAAGTATATCAGCTTCTTGAGCTTCAGCAAGCAGCTAGATCTTTTGTTAGAAGAACAAATCTTGTGTCATGTATCATGAGTATGCGCACTACTCATTGTGCAGCTGCTGTGAATGTCATATATTAGAAATAATAAGATAACATTAGCACCACTGTGCATATTTATACATGATATATTGTCAGTGAATTTCCTTTTACTTGGCTTCAGTGGAAAGCATCATTATGTGATCTGTATCAGTGAAATCAAGACAAATCTGCTCGATCCCTGCCAGGAGATGGAAACAACAGACTCCGAGCAGACGCGCCGCCTTCTCCTGTTCAGAAGGAAAGAGGGCCATATGGTGCCCGGAGGGGCCACAGCGAAACCGTGTGCTTCCTCTGACAGGATATATGCATGGAGCAGCATCACATTCCCATCCAAACACACGCACCACGTTTATCAATATCACTATGCCAAGGTTGGTAACGGATGCCAGGCTGTTGCGAAGGCGAGTGATTGTGAGCACACACTACTGAATGTGGGTATTGAGGGCGGTTTCTAAGCTATTACATGTGCACTCACAAAAACTTTAAGATTTATGTATTTGAATTGCGTATAAAATTTCCATCCATTTGGAATACACAGTTTTAACATAAACCAATAAACTTAATGTGATGCATATTTGTCAGTCACACATAAATGAAAAATGAAAACACTCAATATGCGTCACCTTAAGTTTATGTTACAACTGTGTAATCCAAATGGATGGAAATTGTATGTGAATTTCAATTACATTGATTTAAACTTTTCCCCACCAGCGTTTTTATAAAAAGTTGCCAGCCGCCAGCATTTTTTATTATTTTTACAAAAGTTTCATGTCCCCCAGAATATTTAGTATAAATATCTGAACATGCAATATATAAAAAAAACAAAGAACAGACTCTCTGCTTTTAAACAAAACAAAACAAAAAAATTTATTCTAGCTTCATGCATTCCTTTTTTAATCAACACTTGAATGTGGGTAAGTTTCATTAAAAAAGCAACATTTTGAGCAAAAAGCTGAGAAAATCATGTGTTTGTCAAAGACTCCATCCAGATGGGATTCAGAGCGATGATCAAACACAGATGGAGTAGATGGAGTCCATCAACACCCCAAAGCTTCACAGTCCTAGAGCTCGTCCTGGGGCGACATTTCATTCAGTAACATTAGGCAGTTTTGATTTATATGCTGATTAATGTTGATGATCGCGTTATTTCACATATGCATATGATTACATATGATATCACTTGTTTCTGCTTCTTCTTCGCCTGTGTTTTGATCAGGAGATTCAGTACTCTTTCAATGATGTGTGATAGCGCCCCCTACCGTATGACAGTGACAACACAGAAAACCACAAACTTCCGTCAATGGCGGGGAAAGAGTTACATTTGGGCCTTCTGTGTGTGTGTGTTTGTGTGTGTGTGTGTTTGATCAAAATAACGTGATCGGCTTGTTCAGTTAGGGACACTAAAATTTTAACTATATTACTGATCTGCCCGCATTGACACTATATGATAATTGAAATGAGCTGGATGACATCACCGTTTTCTCCAGAGTGGCTGTACAGCCGAATTAAATTCTGTTGCATTATTTTCCTGTTAACACTGTGAAGCTGTTTTGAAACAATTGGCATTGTAAAAAGCGCTATATAAATAAAGGAGACTTGACTTGAATTGATAGAACAATTGCCACCAATGGTCTCTACGATCAACTTAGGCTTATGATGCTTTTGGGAAACACAGCCTTAGTCTCTAGGTTTTACTAGTCAAAAATTCCATGGGCCCTATCATACACCCGGCACAATGCAACACCAGACGTGACGCAAGTGTTTTTTGATAGTTTCAGCCTGACGCAGTTCTCATGTTCACGTCCAGCTCCATGTTGTTTAAATATGAAATGCACTGGCGTCATCTGTTCACCCATGGGCGTCTGGTCTGAAAACCAGGTGTGTTCAGGAGCATTGCTGGAGCGTTGCAATTTTTTTTGGAACTGAAATTGAGCAACATAAACCTGCTCTAAAGTCAATAGTGCAGTATTTTTTGTGTTATTTAAAGGGCGCGTTAGTAATATGAGCCTATAGGCGGGTGCACAATGCACATACACTCTGCTTATTACACACACAAGGATGCGAATATTACAAGGATTAAAAGGATTCCACTCTGGAGAAGCGTTCAGTCTTTCCGCTCACATGTAAATAGTGAATCCGCCATGGTGCGAGCGCAACTGGCTTTTAAAGGGAATGGGAGATGAGACTCTGATTGGTTTATTGCATGTTACGCCCAAAACACACCCATGACTCATTAAGAGACTAGGTACAACCCTTTTGCACCATGTGCCTGGCATGCCAACCATTTTTTCCATCGTTAAAATAGCAATTCGGACACGCCCTAAGTGCACCTGCGCCGTGAGCTTCAGACCATGAGCTCTGATCGTTAAAATAGGGCCCTAAGTCTAAACTTAGCAAAGTACACTTGCAGACCTCTCCTCCACAACACACGTGATTTGAGGAATCATTTAAAAGGTGCAGGACAAGTTACACGCTAAAGATGATAGCTGGGCTTAGGGATATGGTTAAATCATTAACTGAGCAGCAGTACTTCTTACCCTCAGGCCATGCACTGCAACTGTGTGCTATAAGTCTCTCACAATTTTTGTGAGGCTGCAGTGACGGGGCCCGGATGTGAACGCTTGTGCAATCTCTGGGTGTACATAAGGAAAGTCCATGTATTGTAAATGCAGTGGGGGAAAACTTAAACTGCTGAAAGTCATTGTGCTTTAGTCGTCTGAGAACCATGTCGATTCTCAGCAAAATGTCTAATATCACTCCGTGCATTGCAGGTGATTCCAACAGCAGATGCTGTCAAATTAAACCATAAAAAAAGATGAATGAAAGTCTTATGGGTTTGGAGCAAATGATGACAGAATTTTCATTTCCGAGTGAACGATCCCTTAAAGGGTTCCTATTACGCCCCTTTTTACAAGATGTAATATAAGTCAAAATATCCCAGAGATCATTTATTATACCATGGAACTGTGGAAGGAAAAACATGCTGTTTTTGTGCATGTATCTTTAAATGCAAATGAGCTGCTGATCCCGCCCCCTATCCAGAAGAGGGCGGAGCCTGTACTGCTCAGGTCTCCGATACTCTGCCAAAAACTAAATTCAAAAAATCAAGTATCCTAAAGAGCCGTGTAATAATTATAGAACTATTATAGCTAGGATGCATTTGCCACATATGAAATGCCTTCACTAATATAAAACGCATTGATGCAAAGACCCATGATTCTCTTTGATCAGTTTTGGCCTTGACATCTTTAATGTCTCTTGGACATTTCTTTGCCGCTGCCAAATTAATTGCATGTATGGCTATATTAAATTTGCCCTTGCTCTATACAAGTTTTAACAATAAAGGCAGTATAAGAAAAGCATCCAATTAAATATGAGTAACCAAAGAATTCAAGCTCATGCAAGTGATCACAATAACATTCTCCATTAAAAAGAATAAAAGGATATCAATATCATTAATGCATGAGACCATCACCTGTGGAAATGACCTCTATATGCATTCCCATAGAAGATTAATGCGTTTCATTACGGAGATCTTTTAGTTCCTGCAGAGCAAAGAAAACGAATACATGACGATGAGAAACACAGTTAATAATACCAGCAGGAGTTTTAATTAAACTACACTGATTAGATCAGACCGTGTTTTATCATGTTTTTCCAAGCATACACCATTAAAAAGGACTAAAAATTATGTGCCCTTTCATGCTGTGATTACCTTGAACTACTAAATGTGGACCATTTCCAGATGTGTTTAATAATTGATGATCTTTACAACTGAATTTAATCAACTCTGAACTGACTTCCGCTGAATAACATCTGAAATGTGTCATTTTGAAAGCGCTATATAAATAAAGGTGACATGTGATGTGGTCTATAGTAGTCCAGAAACACACTGTGTGCATGTACACAAATGCAGACTTGAATGTTTGCAAACATGCTGTGCTAAAGATATTTAATATGCCATTAACAAATCGCAGTACTCAATGGATGTGCTATTAATCAGGTATCTAGATGGTAACAGTTAACAGTTTACGAACATACAGTTAGTTAACATATCAATCACTCTGAACTAATTGCATTTAATATAAATTTAAGCTATAATGCACTTTCATTTAATTGCAATTTACATGCAAGCAAGTGTTAAAAGTGCATTTTTAAATAATATTATTTCCATAATAAGTAGCCTTTTCTTTTTAAACGTACTGTATGCTAAAGCGTAGTTGTTTTTCACAAGGGATATAAATTCATAGTGCAACTCAATGAATTATGACGAATGAAAATGAGCATAGCTAGAAGCATTTGCTTTCACTCACATGCATATGTTTCAGGCCTAAAAGAAAGAAATATCAGCTATCATCTTTGAAATATACTGCATCATGCCCAATGTGGCAGCACTAGATTAGTGGTTAAATATCCAGGCTAGTAACTCCAAGCTTGTTGTGTTCAAGGCCTGGAAGACGTGATTAATGGACCGGACTGGGATCCAGGTTGCCCGAGGGACGCTGTCTAGAAGTAAGTGCAAGTCGCTTTCTATAAGAAAGTGTCTGCTTAATGACACATTAAATAAAGAATGCATTATTAATAGCGCCGGCTAAAGCAAGCATCACTATTACTGTTGCTCACACTGATTTAAACAAACACCTAAAACTACATGTTGGGATTTTGAATGTAACTCGTCCCTCACTGTTTGCATAATTGTCAAAATGTCTGTGGACAGATGATTACAACATCTTACCTCATTTGTAATGAGAAGAGTTTGTAAACCTATTGTCACAGAAACTTAAAAGGCTTCCCTGCAGTTTTACACCAAAATAAAAGCTATATATATATATGCTGCCTTAAAATTTTAAGTTCTGATGCTCACGTGCCACTGTTGGTGCTTTCGGCGGTGGACAGGGGTCAGCATGGGCACCCTGACTGGTCAGTGGCTATGCAGCCCCATACACAACAAACTGAGATGCACTGTGTATTCTGACACCTTTCTATCAGAACCAGCATTAACTTCTTGAGCAATTTGAGCTACAGTAGCTCGTCTGTTTGATCGGACCACACGGGCCAGCCTTCGCTCCCCACGTGCATCAATGAGCCTTGGCCGCCCATGACCCTGTCTCCGGTTCACCACTGTTTCTTCCTTGGAGCACTTTTGATAGATCCTGACCACTGCAGACCGGGAACACCCCACAAGAGCTGCAGTTTTGGAGATGCTCTGACCCAGTCGTCTAGCCATCACAATTTGGCCCTTGTCAAACTCGCTCAAATCCTTACACTTTTCCATTTTTCCTGCTTCTAACACATCAACTTTGAGGACAAAATGTTCACTTGCTGCCTAATATATCCCACCCACTAACAGGTGATGAAGAGATCATCAGTGTTATTCACTTCACCATTCATAATGTTATGCCTGATCGGTGTATACATATCAATATTTTTTAAGATATTGTATCGAAGTTAGAAATTCAAATATCGTAGAATTGCATTGCAGCAGAAAACTTGCACATTCATTCAAACACCGCTTTCATTTTCTTCACAAAATATAACTAATAGCTAATCAACATCTAATAAAAAATACTAGTCCTACACAGGGCATGACGTTAAACTTGTTTTACTATCACAGTTGTGGCATCACCAGAGGGTGTGTATGGTGGTTCGTCCCAGCAAGTAAGTTGGTGGCCTAGCGACTAAACTACGACTCCCAGAATCCCTTACAGTGAGGCCAGTTACAAGATGGCAGGCAAGACAGAACTACAATCCCCAATCTGCCACTTAATGAGGGGAAACGTTTTTGAAAACGATGCCGTTATCGTCTCTGTTTAAACTACAAAAATGTAGTTTTTGTGAAAAAAATTGTGAAAATTATGCCATGCACATGTGTATTACATGTTCAGTTTATAGGCATGCGTGAGTCCTTGACAACCAAAACAACAAGGTTATATCGCCACCTACTGGCCTGGCATGCATAATACAATGTTTTTAGTCACTTTCGCAGATCCGTGTGAATGCCTGAAAGAGAAGCCCCTCAACGCCACAAATTAGCACACAGTCTGAATGCTGTTTGACGGCAGACGTCCTGCCACCATCTGCCCCTGATTCATGATGTCATGATGCTGATTCCACACAAACATCAGCAGGGGTGAGTGCTGTCATTTCCTGTGCTGCTATTTTTCTGTGTCAAGCCTCATTTCTCGTTGATGATGTGCGCTGGTTGTAGGCTGTCATGACATGCCAGGAACTATTTCTCAGAAGGTTTATTCTTCTGCTGAAGATCCTGCTGAAATGTCACCATGTATTCAGAGAGAGCAGACGCTCTTGTCTAATGGAACAGGAGCAACATACAGAACTGATATATTTTAACAGTGCAGACTGATGCCAGCAAAACTTTTATAGTTTGTTAGACAGATTCAGGAAAAAATGTGGGTATTTGTTGTAGCAGTAGTGAAAAACGGAAGTGAAAGGCGTAAAATTGGTTGTCCAGTATCCAAACAGGAAAACACATCAGAATGGCTGCACTGTGACAAAAAAAAAAAAATCATTATGCAATAACAACATCTTTGTTTCCATCCATTTAAGTTCAGAATCACTTCTGTCATTCATCTGTTTTCAGAGTCTCAACTCGATTTTCTTCATCAGTAATCATGTTCAAAGTGCTCGAATAAAACAAACAATCTTTGGCACCACTTTGATTTTACTTAAAATAAACATGCAATATACAAGAGTTCAAAATTTGGGGTCAGTGAGATAAAAAAAAAAAAAAAAAAAGAAATAAATGAATGTGCATTAAATGTAATTAAATAGGACGCATTAAATTGATCCAAAGTGAAAGTAACAGTAACTTGTCTATTTCATATATATATATACAAAAGTATTAATATACAAAAGTACAAAAGTATTAATTAGCATAAAAACACTGATAATAATGTTTGTTGAGCATCAAATCCTCATATGAGAATGATTTGTGAAGGATCATGTGACACTGAAGACTGGAGTAATGATGATAAATTCAGCTTTGATCACAGGAATAAATTACACTTTACTGTATATTCACATAGAAAACAGCTGTATTTAATTAATTAAATATTTAAATATTTAATTTAATTCAATATTTAACTGTTTTTACTGTATTTTTGATCAAATAAATGCAGCCTTGGTGAGCAGAAAACATCAAAAACTGAGTTTTTCTCCAAATGCACTTATAATGTTAGTAAAAGTTTCTTGTGGAAAAAAAATATATATATATATGTTTGGTTTGGTGTGGAGTCAATATCATTTTGAACAACTCCATTACATTTTATACAGTAATATTGAATTAATGTAATGAACATTAAATAACAAAACACAGAATGCAAACATAAATCTGTGTGTGCTCGCTGTAATATGTATGCTAGCAGTGGTCCAGTGAGTGCTGTGAGTGTGTGTGTGTGTGTGTGTGTGCTTGCTGTAATATGTATGCTAGCAGCCGTCCAGTGAGTGCAGTGAGTGTGTGTGTGTGTGCCTGCTGTAATATGTATGCTAGCAGCCGTCCAGTGAGTGCAGTGAGTGTGTGTGTGTGTGTGCCACCTTACATTCTCAGCCCTGCTCAGCAATGACACACAAATCTCCACCTGACATGTCATGACACAACACGAGACACGAGAGACCCAAAGCCTCTGATGTCATTGACGTCAAACCTGGCACAGAGGTCTTGAGGAAGTTCACTTTCTGAATGAGTGTTATGACAGAGGGGATGTTTCTCTGGGAATAACAACTTCCTTGCAGAACAGCCAGTCAATGAACACAGTACTTTCACTAAAGCTATAAAATTCAACCTTGGGAAAAATATTTGAATCGTCTTAAAACTATTTGAATGTGAGTTTGATAGACGTCGCTAGAGTGATGTGTCCTACTATGTAAAATGAATCAGTCTATTTCAAAAGATGAATCAGAGAGTGTGCAGTTATTGTGATTGAACGCTTATATTACGCTTCAGTTAAAGCATGCACTGTCAATTCATTGGTTTTGTGTTCTGAAATCCAAGCCAAGCATGTTTGCATGTTTTGCGAGACAAAATCCCAGGTTGCATTCGACTCACAATGCCTGTCAGAGAAGCTCTTGGACCTGTGAGAGACGTTGCATCCAGATTGAGCAGCTATGATACACGTCAGTTTATCTGAATCTGGCCAATCAGCTGTCAGGTGTGTCTCCGACAAGCAAAAGGGCAGCAATGAGCAACAGAAAACGAAACTGCAAGAGTGAAGCCAAAAAAGTGCAAGACTATATGCTGTTTTTAGACTCATATACACTATATTGCCAAAAGTATTGGGACACCCCTCCAAATCACTGAATTCAGGTGTTCCAATCACTAGGCATGCAGACGCTTCTACAAACATTTGTGAACGAATGGGTCGCTCTCAGGAGCTCAGTGAACTCAAGCGTGGTACCGTGATAGGTTGCCACCTGTGCAATAAGTCCATTTGTGAAATTCCCTCACTACTAAATATTCCACGCTCAACTGTTAGTGGGATTATAACAAAGTGGAAGCAATTGGGAACAACAGCAACTCAGGCCACGTAAAATCACAGAGCGGGGTCAGCGCATGTGCGCAGTAGTCACCAACTTTCTGCAGAGTCAATAGCTACAGACCTCCAAACTTGTTGTGGCCTTCAGATGAGCTCAAGAACAGTGTGTAGAGAGCTTCATGGAATGGGTTTCCATGGCCGAGCAGCTCATCCAAGCCTTACATCACCAAGTGCAATGCAAAGCGTGGGATGCAGTGGGGTAAAGCACGCCGCCACTGGACTCTAGAGCAGTGGAGACGTGTTCTCTGGAGTGACCAATCACGCTTCTCTGTCTGGCAATCCCATGGATGAGTCTGGGTTTGGCGGTTGCCAGGAGAACAGGACTTGCCTGACTGCATTGTGCCAAGTGTAAAGTTTGGTGGAGGGGGGATTATGGTGTGGGGTGGTTTTTCAGGGGTTGGGCTTGGCCCCTTAGTTCCAGTGAAATGAACTCTTAATGCTTCAGCATACCAAGACATTTTGGACAATTTCATGCTCCCAACTTTGTGGGAACAGTTTGGGGATGGCCCCTTCCTGGTCCAACATGACTGTGCACCAGTGCACAAAGCGTCGGTCCATAAAGACATGGATGAGCGAGTTTGGTGTGGAGGAACTTGACTGACCTCTGACCTCATCCCGATAGAACACCTTTGGGATGAATTAGAGCGGAGACTGAGAGCCAGGCCTTCTCGTCCAACATCAGTGCCTGACCTCACAAATGCGCTTCTAGAAGAATGGCAGGCGTCCCAAAACTTTTGGCAATATAGTGTATGCTTGGTTGTGTAAAGTGTGCAACAAAAAGTCAATAAGACATTAGATAGGTTAGGTTATGCCATACAGTTGTTCCCTTGGAGAGACATTATCCCAAAGTTCTCTCTTTCCACAAAGTTTTGATATTTTTGATATCAAAACAGCAAATCAACGCCTCCCTTCATTGTCAATAAAACAAATCTCGTTGAATGCTGAATGTGCAAAAGTTTAGTGTGTTTCTCTCTGTACTGCATATTGTTTCACAGAGAGTCTGTTAATTGGTGTTTGGTGTGGGAATAGAAAGTTGAATTTTGAAAACAAGAAAAATCTATAAAGGGTTCATTACCAGGCAGAGCCGAAAGTAACTGATAATGATAAAATCAATTTCAATTCTGACTTCACATTGACCAGGCGCATTTATTTGATATTATTGAGTTATTACTAAGTGGTTGAAGAGCTTCCCTCTTAAATTGACTCAATGCGTCATTGGTTTTGTTGGATGTCAGTTGACTCGTGCCAATACAATCGAGAGATGACAATAAAGACGGAAAATTAGACAGTGAGTCATTCCCGATCACAACCGCAGGAGACAGTAACATTGTGAATGAATTCGATATGCACGTTGTTTACCAGTAATAAAGCTGCTTAACGCAACATTACATGCTGTGCGAACACTCACAGATCTCTTCTGAGAACAAAGATACCTAATAAAACATCTTTCTTCCCTCTCAATGGTGGCCTAGGCTTGGCATTCATAGATCACAATATGCTGTCTTTTTGGCAGCCTGAACCCACAAATCAAACATTTCCCTAGACTCACTTCTTGAAAATGGTATGTTTATTTAAAAGCTTAGAAAAATAAAGATTATGTTGTTTACTCAGTTTCAAAGTCAAACGCTGTTAGAACATTTTACTGTGAACAAAAATTATGCTATAGTAGCAATATGAACAATTGGGGAACATTAACTAGTTAATGTTGTGGCAAAGTTCTCTCAAAGTTATGAACAAACGTTCTACCATTCATTCAAAGTTATCTGGTCTTTAATAATGTTCTCAAAACGTTAGCACAAAAACACTATTTATACATTGTTAATGTTACAACTTGTTTCAGAACATTCAGAGAACATTAAAAAAGGTAACATTCCCATAATGTTTGAAATGGAATGTTCCCTTAATGTTTGCATAACACATACACTCACCTAAAGGATTATTAGGAACACCATACTAATACTGTGTTTGACCCCCTTTCGCCTTCAGAACTGCCTTAATTCTACGTGGCATTGATTCAACAAGGTGCTGAAAGCATTCTTTAGAAATGTTGGCCCATATTGATAGGATAGCATCTTGCAGTTGATGGAGATTTGTGGGATGCACATCCAGGGCACGAAGCTCCCGTTCCACCACATCCCAAAGATGCTCTATTGGGTTGAGATCTGGTGACTGTGGGGGCCATTTTAGTACAGTGAACTCATTGTCATGTTCAAGAAACCAATTTGAAATGATTCGAGCTTTGTGACATGGTGCATTATCCTGCTGGAAGTAGCCATCAGAGGATGGGTACATGGTGGTCATAAAGGGATGGACATGGTCAGAAACAATGCTCAGGTAGGCCGTGGCATTTAAACGATGCCCAATTGGCACTAAGGGGCCTAAAGTGTGCCAAGAAAACATCCCCCACACCATTACACCACCACCACCAGCCTGCACAGTGGTAACAAGGCATGATGGATCCATGTTCTCATTCTGTTTACGCCAAATTCTGACTCTACCATCTGAATGTCTCAACAGAAATCGAGACTCATCAGACCAGGAAACATTTTCCAGTCTTCAACTGTCCAATTTTGGTGAGTTCATGCAAATTGTAGCCTCTTTTTCCTATTTGTAGTGGAGATGAGTGGTACCCGGTGGGGTCTTCTGCTGTTGTAGCCCATCCGCCTCAAGGTTGTGCGTGTTGTGGCTTCACAAATGCTTTGCTGCATACCTCGGTTGTAACGAGTGGTTATGAAAATCCCAGTAACTGAGCAGATTGTGAAATACTCAGACCGGCCCGTCTGGCACCAACAACCATGCCACGCTCAAAATTGCTTAAATTACCTTTCTTTCCCATTCTGACATTCAGTTTGGAGTTCAGGAGATTGTCTTGACCAGGACCACACCCCTAAATGCATTGAAGCAACTGCCATGTGATTGGTTGATTAGATAATTGCATTAATGAGAAATTGAACAGGTGTTCCTAATAATCCTTTAGGTGAGTGTATGTACATATGTATATATTAGGGATGCACGATATATTGACCACCATATCGGTATCAGCCAATATATGGACCGATAAGAAAATTTGCCCACTATATATTAAAGCCGATAAATAATGTATTATTTCCTTTAGCTGAGACACTTCAATTGCGCAGATGATGGTTTTCAATTGCTTGAAATATGATTGGAATCACTTCAAAAAAGGAAAATACAGTCTGTAATATCGGCAACATAAAATTATAATGAGAACATTATAATTGTGTGCTTGGGACATGGATTTTAATGGTGAGACTTTTGTTTTTGTAATCAGGCTCTCAAAATTTATATAAAAATGTGGATTTAGATTTATCGGCCAATATATTGGTTATCGGTTTTCAAATATAAAGAATTATCGGTTATCGTATCGGCCAAAATTTAGAGTTATAAAGTGGATGAGCAGAATTACCAAACTACCAACACAATCTCATGGAAGTTCATAAATATTTTACATTTTGGCGAATTGGTTGCTTATTCATATGAATTTGTAAGATTAATACATTTTCATACATCTGCTTAAGCCCCAGTGACATGTCTAGTTCTGGAGCTTCATGTTTTTTTTGTTTTTTCTTTCTAAAAACTGTATATTTTCATAAGATTCACATCTGACATATAGAATTTCCACCTTCTAAAATAATTATGTTTTCCCATGTAATTACACAAATCTAATTACCGAAACTTGTTAAATGACAACTTTAAGTGTTTCATTTCAGTGCATTATAGAGCGTTATAGAAAATGCCATAAAAGCACTACTGTATCTCTAGTCTTCTAAAGGTGATGTGTGAGGAACAGACTGAAATGTAAGTCATAATTCACTGATAATCTTTCCTCATATATACATAATTCACTAAATGTTGTCTTTTAGTACCATGTGCAGTACCAACTCTTACTAAGTTGGTTAAATGCTTCACTGCAGTCTTGACACTCATTAATCAACTTGCTTGCTGCTCTCTTGATGTTTATGATTCGTATCTGAATCACAGATCAGTAGTGAAGCACATCAGCTCTGAAATGCGTGAATACTAATTTCCAGTCTTCTCACCTCAATTACGCCGTGCATCGGACCGTTGATCAAAAGAAACCCAATCATGAGTGTCACAAACACAGTGAAGACTCTTCTCACATTTGAATTTAACACAGACACATCTGTCAGCACATCCTTGGATTTCCACTGGAAGAGGAAGAGGGCGGTGTGAGCGTCAACATGCTCGGCTGACTGCAGGGAGTTCATTCATTAGCAAGCAGAGGGACGGCCATGCATGATTCATGCCAGCAGCGTTTCTACTGCACAGAGTCGACAAAAACCTCATCAAATATCTGCTCCAGTGCTGGCATGCTAATCAGTCATTGCATATTAACATAACACAACAATACAGTTATTTATGCTGAAATTCACCAAAATGATTTATACGCTAAATAAAAATGTGCTAATGGCTTTTTTGTAGGGGAGAGCTTAAAACTTTACACACATGCCAGGATGACGAAACTTAGTGTATGTACTAGTTGTCAGATCAACATTACTTAGAGAAGAAAATTAAAAAATCTTTGGAAGATGTCACTGAACATTTATTTAACCATAGCAAAAGTATATTTCTTACTTAAGTACATTTTTCATCATCTGATATTATTGTAATCTTATATCTGTTATTTAACAGTTGAGGTGGTTCTTTAATGCTGATCTGACAGCAGAAGACACGAGCCGGGGTTTAAATCCCAGTTGCACAGGTGGGGCATGTTGTCACAATGAGCCCCTATTAGAACTACGCTATTATATTCTATACTTTTATGAATTCTTTAAAGAAACCATGAGAAAAACGTGAATAAATAGAGTCAATGCTCAGAAATGATTAATTATTATTATATTTTGAACTATGATGTAGCGTTGAGTCGCTTCATTGAAGATTATTGTGTTATGTGGAGTATTATGGTATTATGAGAGAGAGATCGACTAAACGAGTGTATTACCTGCATCTGATATAGCATTCATTCTTCAGGTCGATGTTCATAATAATATATCCAATATAAAATAAAATCAGTTTGAATGTCCGCTGAGGAAAGCGATATCTCGAAGATTTCCCATGACAGCGTTAAAACAACTTCTTTGTTTACAACCAGTCACTCATAAAGACGTAGTAATGTAACTTTCACTGAAGTCCATATCACGATCACTAACGGACCCTTTCTCAATACCAAATATGGCATATTGTTTATATAAAATAGTATTTATTGAACAACAATATTTCAATTAATAACAATAGCCATTATAAAAGACAATAGGAAAAAAACACAAGCAAACAATTCAGTCAAACGTACAAAAGCGGCGCTCTAGTACAGGAATAAGTTAAATATAGCCTGAATATAAAGTTATGAAACTTATTTTCCACTTAACCCAACGATTGCCCGTTTGATAAACCCCAAATGAATTATATCTCATGTTTAACCACTATCATCATACAGTAAGAGCCAGCGGTGAGTTCCCGAAGGACTGTCCGAGATGAAGCTGTTCTCTGCGGGTACATGAGCGCTGAACGACCGCTGACCGTCTGGAGCTCACATCTGTGAACGCGTCTGAACAAACTATAAAACAAGCGCTATGTTTATATATGAGTCACATATTTGAGGTCTAAATAACTACATTCTCGCCTAAAAAAACACAACAACAGTATTTGTAAAGAAATATAGTGGATTTGCTCGACCGCCATGACAGTCGCCTCAAGCGGAGTGATACAAACGGTGAGACGGCACCAGTGCTGATACTGGGGGAATATCACACGGCTGGAAAAGGCTCTCAGCCAATCAGATTTGAGAACTAGAAAGAACTGTTGTATAAATATATATTGCATGTACTGATGCAATGGCAGAAAATGCAACACTTTGAAGAGCTGTTTTACAGAATATGAATATGATGATAGTCAGATGTCAGGAAATTATTAAATTAAAACCATTGATTGAAAATATCAAAACACTTAAAAAAACAAAAACATTATTGGGTGTGTGTAGAGAGAGACTCTCCTCACCTCACATTGTTCATGGCGTTACATGAAAACAAGGGCGTATAAAGATCAGTAAAACTCAGTCTAGACCAGCAGAGTGTGTCAGGACTGAAATATAAATCACACTGCAGTGTCTTCAATTAAATATACATGAGGTAAGAGTCTAGCGCTGAAAACGTCATTACAGAAACCTTAAATCAAATGCATCTCATTAATATATCTTACAAATGCCAGAGAGATGTTGATTAATTGTCATTTAATGTACTGTTTATTTTTTAACTGTTTTTAGGGATGCTGGGTGGATGATAATGCTTCTCCATGTAAACGCTCCACAGACTTGGTTAGTAAGCGATTTAGAACTAATCTGATGTTGACAAATGTTTCAAACTTTCAAAACAGCATGCATTTGATTGTTTGTCCTGATGCAATCCCTTGCCCTAAAGCCTTCAACTGTGAGTACATTACTTTAAAATAGCGTTAATCGACAGCATGTCACAAACCTTAACTTTCACTGAACCCTTAACCAAGAGGAGCTCGCTCTTAAAATTAGTCTGAAATCTGCTCGGTTGCATTGATATTCATAAGAAGAGGGCTCTAAATCCAGTTTGTCTCAACAAAAACTAACAGACAATTTCACAGCCAATCAAATGAATAACTGCATCATAAACATCATATGCGTCCTTAATAGATGCTCGTTATGTGAACCGAATGTGAATAAGTGAAGAGCTTTATTTCAGACGTTCAATATTGTGAGTTTTTTTCCTCCTTTTTAATTGAATTTCGAAGCTTAAGTGTTAATAGGCTTATCATTGATTGTCGCCTCAAACAAAGCAGCCAATAACAATAACAACAGCAGAGCAGAAAACAGCACAAAACTGCCTGTGATTTATAGATAACAGCCAAAGGAGTGATTGTTTTCCACTGCACATTATTCATTAGTTTTCTTTTTAAACAATGCTAATTGTTCTGTTCAGTTGATGAAAACTCCTGAAAGAAACAGCTTTTCTGAGTACCAATAGAAACTCTGTATCAAAGTTGATTTAATGCAGATGAATGTGCTATACAAAAGCTTAAGCAAGTTAGATTTAAACAGTCCAGCTAACAGGAAACATTCTCAGAACGTTCTAGCAAGGTTCTCTCAAAGTTATGAACAAACGTTCTTCCAATGACGTTGATATAATGTTTGTTCAGAGTTCTTTCTAGTTCTCAAATCTGATTGGCTGAGAGCCTTTTCCAGCCATCTGATATTCCCCCAGTATAAGCACTGGAACTGTTTCACCGTTTGTATCATTTGCGGTCGAGCAAATCCACCATACTTAAAAAAAAATACTACTACTGTTGTGTCACGAAATGTAGTTTGAAGATTTTTTTATGCCTCAAATATGTGACTCATATATAAACATAGCGCTTGTTTAGTATAGTTTGTTCAGACGCGTTCACAGATTTGAGCTCCAGACGGTCAGCGGTCGTTCAGCGCTCATGTACCCGCAGAGAACAGCTTCATCTCGGACAGTCCTTCGGGAACTCACCGCTGGCTCTTACTGTATGATGATAGTGGTTAAACATGAGATATAATTCATTTGGGGTTTATCAAACGGGCAATCTTTGGGTTAAGGGAAAGTTAAGTTTCATATTTAGGCTATATTTAACTTAATCCAGTACTAGAGCGCCGCTTTTGTACGTTTGACTGAATTGTTTGCTTGTGTTTATTTGCTATTGTCTTTTATAATGGCTATTGTTGCTTATTTAAATATTACTGTTCACTAGATATTATTTTATATAAATATGCCATATATGGTATTGAGAAAAGGGTCCGTTAGTGATCTAGTTAGGGGACTTCAGTGAAAGTTACATTACTACACCATTAGATGGAGGCAAAGACTGTCTTTATGAGTGAGTCTCTGGTCAGAACAAGGAAGTTGTTTTAGCGCTGCCATGGGATCCTCTTAACTTTTAAAATTTAAGGAAAACTATTGCTTTCCTCAGCGGACATTCAAACTGATTTTTTAATGGATATAATATTATGAACATCGACCTGAAGAATGAATGCTATATCAGACGCAGGTAATACACTCGTTTAGTCGATCTCTCTCTCATAATACCATAATACTCCACATAACACAATAATCTTCAATGAAGTGACTCAGCGTTTCTCCGTCTCTAAAGTGATGTTTCAGAATCAGTAACGGAGGCTTGGGCTTGACTGTTAAACTCTCAACTTGAGATTTGAATCCGTGGCGTAAGGAAGTAGTTCTGCACAAAAGAGTGTTTTAAAGGAACACGCCGACTTTTTGGGACTTTAGCTTATTCCCTGTATCCCCCAGAGTTAGATAAGTCCATACATACCATTTTTATCTCCGTGCGTGCCATAACTCTGTCTGACGCACCCACCGCTAGCCTAGCTTAGCACAAAGACTGGAGGTAAACGGCTCCAGCTAGCCTACTGCTCAATAAGTGACAAAATAACGCCAACATTTTCCTGTTTACATGTTGTGATGTGTATAGTTACATCGTGTACTAAGACCGACGGAAAATGAAAAGTTGCAATTTTCTAGTACCATGGGTGCAGCGGCGCAATGATATTACGTAGCGCCTGAAAATAGTCCCCAGCACGCTCTCTGTGCAAGCAGGTTGTCACGTTGGTTATGTTGACGGAAGTTAGCCTATTTTCAGGCGCTGCGTAATATCATTGCGCCGCTGCACCCATGGTACGGCAGCAAAGTTCCTGGATTATTACGCAGGAATGAGAGTATAGTCCCTAGCCATATCGGTCTAGAAAATTGCAACTTTTCATTTTCCGTCGGTCTTAGTACACAATGTAACTATACACATCACAACATGTAAATAGGAAAATGTTGGCGTTATTTTGTCACTTATTGAGCAGTAGGCTAGCTGGAGCCATTTACCTCCAGTCTTTGTGCTAAGCTAGGCTAGCGGTGGGTGCGTCAGACAGAGTTATGGCACGCACGGAGATGAGAATGGTATGTATGGACTTATCTAACTCTGGGGGATACAGTGAATAAGCTAAAGTCCCAAAAGTCGGCGTGTTCCTTTAAAGACACTCCATTGTTTTTTCTTATTTATTTACACACTTGTGCCGTCAAACTGTACAACCATATCGCATGGCTACGAGTGTGATATTGCTCATTTAATAATGTTCTCAAAATGTTAGCATCATTTATGGAATGTTTTACCTAAAAAATGTTTAAAACATTTAAATGTTGTTACTTGTTTCAGTTCAAAGAACATTCAAAAGTAACATTCTTATAATGTTTGCAACATTATAAATTGGAACTTTCACATAACCAGAAATAAAAATAAAAAAACATGTTAAATGTTAAGAGAACATTTAGAAATAATTATAAAACTGTTAGCAAAACGTTCTTAGATCATATTGTGTTAGCTGAGGGTTGACTGTAATGAACGTGAAACGATTTCAGCAGTGATGCATAAACACATGAGCTCAATTGCTAGAGGTCAAATACTAGCTAAAGATTTCTGCACTCTTCCTTGCTCTCATTAAACGTTGATGATCAAGAAACCGTTTTCCTTGTTGCTCTTGGATTTATGTTTGTAGCATCATGCTGCTGAAGTCTGTTAAACATTAATAAATTCATTGAAACCCCAGTGCTGATGCATAAACACTCATTTGTATCACTTCACTGCTGCTGTACTCTGAATAATTACCAGAATTATGTGTGTAAGTGCATTAATTATGTAAAGCCAAAGATAGCTACAAATCCCTGGGAGAAAAACATGTAAATATACTTTTCATATTTCACTATATATATTCTCAGCAATGAATATAATAATTACAAACATATGATTCAATAACGTCGGTCCACCCGGACAGACAGACAGCAGATGCAATGGCATCAGACGTTTATCATCCCTGCTTGTAATATGATGTCATTCCTTAAAGAGAGTCGGAAAGTGGCTCTAAAATCTAAAAAAAGACACTAAATCTATGTCAAAGCTTTATTTCATCTCTTTATATGGTTAATTTAATTGTATACTATAATAAATAATGGATAGTATATAGTAGCTTTGCTCCAAAACTATATTATTTGATGGAATAATTATGTGGATTATTGTTATGGATAAAGAGGAAAGTTACTTTTAAAAGTTAAACGTTACAATATTGCGTTACTCTCTAAAAAAGTAACTAATTATGGAAAGTATGGAAAGTAATGTGTTATGTTACTTTTGAATGACTTTTTCTCATGGACTGGGTTTGCGTGTTTGTTTTTTAATAACAAAAACAAAACAAAAAAACACCAAAAGGTCTATTTTTATAATGTAAATATGTGAAATAAGCCTCGGGTCATTTTTGCCAATTAGTATGGTTGATTTGGATCATTGAAGGTCAGCAGCAAATACGTTGGTTATTAAAGTGAGAGTAAATACATAAAGTATATTTGTGTTATTTAACATTTAATTATTGCAGGTTTGCATAATATTCTGAGCTTGCATTTCATTGTTTTTCATATTTTTGATGAATACAGAATATATTTAAAAGTAATGTGTTACTTTACTACTTGAAAAAAACCCCTCTTTGAGGTTACGTTCAGAAATGCAAAGAATTAAATGCGTCTTGATCTGACGCATTGGGCAACTGAAATCAATGGAGCACCCGCGCGTCGGAAAATGACGGTTAAGGGGTCCCTGTGCGTTAAAAAGTGACGCCGAAGGGTCCTGATCAAGCGTCAATATGTGACGAGTTGGGAGTGAGAACGTGTTGGTTTGAGAGGCAACACATCTTATTCTTACCAATAGTAATAAAATAATTTAATATGCAATTTAATTATATGAATATAATAGATTAACAGAGAAACGGTGCTTCAATGGAAGAACACCACGAACACGGACGCTGTAGGCTATTGGCTAATTCTGTCATGTGACGCCACATTTATTTGAGTTGAAGCACCCTTTCTCAACAAGTGTTTCCAAACTGTTTTTTTGCGACATTTGAAGTATCAACCTACAATTAATATGCTAAAGTAAAATTTAAAAAGATTATGTTGACATTTGCAAAAAATGATCGATAATTGGCATTTCCATCAGCTATATCGGTAAACATTTTGATGCACTAAACCTTGGATGGAAACATGGGGCACGTTCAAGCTCAAACTGGTGCCAGTGTTTTGCTACTGTTTCCGGGTTGAACGGAAATGGTGTGCAACGGGATTTGAGATACGTTTTCTCTTGTTTGGTGGGTGCGTCAAAAATGTCAGCCCAGTCAGCAGCAACATATATATAAACCACACGGTATTAAAAGAGACAGCTCGCACAATGGGTCCAAGTAAAGACCTTTACAAATGTGTCCGCTGCAGCTCGGTATACGCAACAATTGAAGATATCAGAAGACATGTTTCATCCTGAAATGCGAGGCAAATGTTGGATCACAAACATTTTCCACAAATCCCTTCATTCGATTGGGATGTTCTCTTTTATTCTGGACGGCAAGGGCAGTGACTGTAACATCGAGCATATTTTGCAGTATTAAACACGTACGGATAAGGATTTCATCAGGCTCAGAAAATTCTTCAAAAAGAACACAAAGCCTTCTCAGCTGCCATAGTTGCAACTCTTGCTTCATCAAAACAGGGTGTTCGACGCACCACCTGTTCCATTTAAAAAACGTTTTTCAAAGTTTTGTCGGGGCTGAACGCAGCCCTGTCTATTGTATGTTGACTTGGGGTGCTTCTCAATATCCCTCCTCGTTTCCTCGCTCCTCCGTCCTCCATCCTATGACCCAGAAACCGACCGAGCTCAGCCATCTTGTAGGACATCTCAACTCTCTAATCGCACCGCGAGGATCAAGGATTGAGGAGGCTTTCTGAGGAGTCATACACACAGGTGTATCCTTTGCATAAGTGTTTTATAGACTAAACGTGACGCACGTATTAATTATCCCCTTCACATCTTGCCACAGTTTATTAATTATTATTATTATTATGTTTACATGTACAAGACACAAGTATGTCAAATAACAACAACTGTTGCAGAATTATATCAGAGCACAGGAAAATGAAAGAAAATTAAACAAACTGTAATACTATACAACAAATAAAAAGCAGTTGATAACTGGGAATAATTCATTGTTAATAACTGGTAATTTCAAATAAAATATGGACAAATGTGTTATTTTGTGGAGGTTGAAACTATTACAATATAAATGATTATCTCTAATGTTCAAGAATCCCGACGTGCAAGCTAAATCCAGCGGTGTGGAGTCATCATTAATTGATGACGCTTTGATGTGACGCTAAAGGGAGCGAGGATATATAATTTCACTTGATTCAATTCCTCCGTCCTTGCGTCTTTTCCTTGCGTCCTTCCCTCGCACCATGAAGGGGTGGAGCTAAGACACGAGGAAAGGAAACGAGGATGCACAAATAAGAATTGAGAAGCACCCCGAAGGTAAGTGGACAGCGAAGTGGACTTCACAGGGTATTCCACCATCTTAAGTGAGATTCCAATCCAAAGGGTGCGAACATGTTCAGTTCGAAGGGTACTGCGAACGGCGTAGGGAAGAAGGAAACATTGATACATCACTTCACAGGAAGTGGAGCGTGAAAATCACCCTACTGTCATTGCGCGTCCGTCGCATCACCAGTCTGAACTAACTATGGAGCAGAGCCGTTGGAAGAGTTTTTAAACAGCTCTGCGATGGAGGAGTTTACGTATGCATTTGAATATTCATAGTTCTTATACAAACTAGAGTATTTATGAATGGTTATGGCAATAACTGTTACATTCGCATATTATATTTTATGAATATGTAAACAAATTTAAAGTGTTGAGAAGCAGCTGAGGGCTGTCATTTGTTATATTTTACTTTATTTACCTCAGGAATGTTTACTATGCAGCTGCGCTCGAGATGAGACCACTACAAAGACCATTGATTAAGAATACATTTATGCATAGTTAACCAAATCAAAATGCATTTTCATATTGAATGACAGGTGCAGCTTCAAATCTGTTCATAGTCAATACAGTTATATGTAAACTAATAAAACTAATGTTTTGATTATATTTTTTAGATACATACTGTGTGTTTTGTAAATGTATATGCTTATTATATGGTTTTAAATTTGAAAGTAAAGTAAATTACAATATTATTTTATGTTATATCATAATCTGCGCGACCCGTCTTTGCCTTTCTTTGATGACGTTGCAGGGCGTTCCAAATGAGCGATTATTATCAGCGAAGTCCACTTCAGCTGATACACAGTGCTCAGGGAGTAGGGAGCAGTGAACACTGTGTAGGGACCCTGTCGAATGGAACGCACCCCTAGTTATTCACTAATTAGGTTCACCTGTTGTTCATTCAGCTCCCTCGTTTACCTCTGTGTATTTACGTCCTCAGTTCCCTTTGTTCAGTTTCATTAAATACATTAATTTATAGCTCTGTAAGGTAACAATTGCAGGTTACCACTTTATACAGTGCAGGCACTGTTGTTGAACTGTGTAGTTTGAGAAGTTCATGGCAAATTGAGCAACAATTGACACAAATTCAGCATTAGGGC
Organism: Rhinogobio ventralis; assembly: GCA_039654625.1. NCBI lineage: Eukaryota > Metazoa > Chordata > Actinopteri > Cypriniformes > Gobionidae > Rhinogobio > Rhinogobio ventralis. The sequence goes on from CM077194.1 coordinate 49,005,880, forward strand.
TTAAATGTGAACGTTAAATTGTTAATCTGGTTTCTTTTTATACACATCTTGGCTAAGGGATGGCAGAGGAGAGAACTCTGCTCTTTAAATCTGTGAACACACCAGGCGGTGTCTTTTTACACCTAGTTCTAACACACCTACGTCTTAGCAAAGCTGTCTCTCTCTCATTCCCTGCGCTCGAGGGTTTCTCGCGCCCAGTCTATATAATGCCGCACATGAGTGTGTGTACATCTTATCTCGTGACGGTCCCTTACTGTGAATCTCTGCGAGTTTCGGCATGGCATCATGCTCCATTTCCTAGAAACCACAAAAGTAACCTGCAGCACTCTGTGCGATATGATTTATTGCTTCAGCCGGAATGGGAAAGTGCAGCACACTATACTTTTCAAGTTCTGTATTTTGGAAGTGCATTCATTTGAATACTATGTAGCAACTGTGAACTGCATTCCACCGAGAGGTATTACTAAGAAGATTTGAGCACAATGTGCATCATTTTCAGGTCACCCCCTCGTGGCACTGCTCTGATAAATGTTTCAGCTCAGAAATGAAAATCAAAGCATGCCGTCGCATGAACGTGACTGCTATAAAATTCTGTCAAACCTGAGGTGAAATACTGGATTCATGAAATGTCTGCTCAGTTTTCAGGTTTCGACTCTTAAGTCTTAAAGCTTTCAAATGATGCATTGCTTGTAAAGGGCACTTCATAATTGCACTGTAAAAACACACTGTAAATATGAACCTATTGCTAAATGTTGTTTGGTCCTACACTAGATGTTTCAGCATGGGGAGTTGCTACACTATTATTGCCACAACGTGCACTTAAAATTAAATCTTAAAATTATATATAAAAAAAAACTGTACTTGTAGATAATATAGTATTAAATAAAAGGCCACTTAAGTGTAAGAAACAGTCAAAAATGCACTCTGTTTAAAGTACATTTTATATCGTTTTGATAAACTTTTGTCATGCTTGAAAGAAGTGCACTTATTTTGACGTGTTGACACATACTACAGCACATGTAAAGTACTTAATTATAATTTTAACTGCATTGTGTTATTCAGTGTGCAATTACAGATACTTTTACATACATAACATACAAGTTTCAATAGAGGTGGCATTAAAATATATATTAGACATTATGAAATTACATATAAAGATGTACTTAACTAAAGTTCAACTAATTGCATTTAATATAAATTTAAACTGTTATACCTTATCATTCAATTGCAATTAACATGCAGGTGTCCGAAAACATTACATACATTGATATGTTATGTTTATAATAGTTATGGTGTTGCATCATTGTGAGGCTAATAACCTTTAAATTTTCAATCATCTAAAGATAACCAGGACAAACTTTTCATTTAGAAATGCACCTCCATGCTGTCAGGGATTGTGGCACACACTCATACATGGTTTACATAAGAGAGAATCCGCCTTCCCACAGCTAGAAAAGGCTCTTCCCTGCTGCCTGAGCTCTCACGCAGCCACATGCGGTCTGGAGCAAGCGCAGACGCAGATGAGCGACTGCAATGTGACGAACTCAGGCATAATCATACTTCAGTTGCTGAACCTGCCAACACATGCAGTAAAAGTCAAGTGTCTCTAAAACAACCTTGAATATCTTTGTATTTGTATGTAAAGTTGGTGCTGTACTGTAGATATATACAAATGTTTCGTCTGGGTTTGGCGGATGCCAGGAGAGCGTTACCTGACTGCATTGTGCCGACTGTAAAGTTTGGTGGAAGGGGGATTATGGTATGGGGTTGTTTTTCAGCGGTTGAGCTAAACCACTTACTTCCAGTGAAGGGAACTTTTAATGCTATGCTTCCAACTTGTTTGGGGAAGACCCTTTTCTATCCCAGCCTGATTGTGCACCAGTGCACAAAGCAAGGTCCATAAAGACATGGTTGGATGAGTTTGGCATGGAAGAACTCGACAGTCCCGCACAGAGTCCTGACCTCAACCCCACTGAACACATTTTAGATGGACTGGAACAGGGATTGCGAGCCAGGGCTTCTTGTCCAACATCAGTGCCTGACCTCACAAATGCTCAGCTGGATGAATGGGCAGAAATTCCCAAAAAACACACTCCTAAACCTTGTGTAAAGCCTTCCCAGAAAGAGTGCAAGCAGTTATAGCTGCAAAGGGGGAACAACTCTATATTAATGTCTATGTATTTTGATTGCAGTGTCATTACAGTAATTGGCAGGTGTCCTAATATGTTTTTTAGCTTTATTTTATTTTATTTTTTTCAGTTTTAGTCATTTTAGTATACATTTTAGAACGTATATATTTCATATACGCATATATTTTCATATAGTTACCATTTTTCAGTATCTTAAGTATTTAAAGGGGTCCTATAATGCCCTTTTTACAATATGTAAAATAAGTCTCTGATGTCCCCAGAGTGTGTATGTGAAGTTTTAGCTCAAAAAAATTTTTTGTAGCATGTTAAAATTGACACTTTTTGAGGGTGAGCAAAAAAAACGTTTGTCACTTTAAATGCAAATGACCTGCTGCTCCCCACCCCCTTTCAAGAAGAGGGCAGGGCTTCAAGAGCTCGTGTTAGCAGCTCCGATTACCTCACACAGACACACACTGAAAATGTCCGAAACTGTTCAGCCTTTTATGTTCAAACCGGAGTCGGACAATGATGGAGAGACTCAAGAAGAAGAGACAACATGTAGAATGAGACAGGACGTTTCTGAATGGTCAGTTGACGAATTTATGAATTTATTTGATGAACTTTCAAACCAGATGATCCGACGGTAGCTGCTCGCATCTCGGCCTGCCTGACAGACATTTCTTGCTGTATGGAGGACCACCAACTTCAACTTAACCTTGTGAAGACAGAACTGCTTGTGGTCTCGGCCAACCCAACACTTCATCAAGCATAACAACATCCAGGACAGCCAGGAACCTTGGAGTTGTGATTGATGATCAGTTGAACTTCACAGACCACATTGCTAGAACTGCCCAGTCCTGCAGATTTGCCTTATACAACATTAGGAGAATCAGGCTCTTCCTATCGGAGCAGGCTACACAACTCCTGGTCCAAACTCTTGTTCTATCCAGACTGGACTGTTGTAATGCTCTCTTGGCAGGCCTACCATCATCACTGTCAAACATCTGCAACTGATCCAGAATCTGCATCTAGAGTGGTGTTTATCGAGCCAAAGAGAGCACACGTCACACCTCTCCTCATAACATTGCACTGGTTGCCATTTGCCGCGTGCATCAAATTCAAGACAAATGCCTGCAGAACACCCACTGGCTCTGCACCCCTGTACCTAAACTCATTACTTCAGACATACGTGCCATCCAGAAGCTTGTATTCTGCAAGTGAACGGGGCCCTGTTGTCTTTAGACATTTTTAGAAACTGCTGAAGATGCATCTTTTTTAGCAACACTTAACCCATTAATATTAACACTTACTATTCTATATCTATTATAATGCTACATGCACTGTGCTGGACTAACTGTGACTGATCGCAGCACTTGCATATTGTTGCTCTATTGGTAGTCTGATTGCTTCTATTGCTCTCCTCATTTGTAGGTCGCTTTGGATAAAACCATCTGCTAAATGATTAAATGTAAATGTAGCTGTATTTAAATTAATGAAATGTTAGAACCGCACTTTCCACACAAGTACCAGCGAGTACTGAGATCACACTGAATATTTGTCAAAGGTGAAATATACCTGATGATAATATTATTTATATATATATATATATATATATATATATATATATATAAATAAAATGTTATTATTCAAGTGTGTCTTCATTATAATAAGCGCTTGATGGCTTGCACAGAATAATGTAACATTATCAACCTTGGATTGATGTTTTTGAAAGGTGAAACACGTAAAGAATTCTAAGGGTCAAAGTATTTCTGGAATAGCAAAATATTTTTTTAAAATTACTGAATCACATATCCAAAGAGACATAATGGTTAATATGGCTAAGCAGCCTTTGCTTTAGCCCTTTTATATGAATGCTAGATGATTTACATTACATATTTTCTAATGTTTTTTTTATTTAATATTAAATAGCATGGTTTCTAGGATCGACTAGAATCATTTCAGCAAGTATAAATATCTAGTATTGCTCAAACCACAGACACTTGCATAATAACAGACATTTTCCAATAAAAAATTCATGCCTTGTATGAAAAAATAATAACGAATATATCCACAGCAATGAAGCCGATGTGAATATATCCTGAAGCCTCGGCTCTGCCAGGATCTGCCAAGTGTGTGTTGTGTTTTCATCCTGAACGGGAAGCGAGCATATCGAGCGGGATTCTGTCGGTCCGCGTCGCTGTATCACATAACTAAAATAGATGGTCCCTGTCAGTCATTATTAGAAGGCCGTTTCATTTCCCGATGGCATTAGCGTTGGCTAACCAGCTCAGTGTCGTCCCTGCAGGGCGCACGATAGGCTGCTGTTTTTATACCTGCATAATAAACAGAGACGGGCAGCATTTTAGCAAACGCAGTTCCAGTGGATAGTGGAAGCAAATGCCTCTGCTTCTTAGAGTCCAAAGCAGCTTTGCTCTTTAGCATTGTTTCGATGGCTGCAGAGACAAAACAGCTCATTCAGAGCCATTATAAGATTCTTCACCTCTACAGAGCCACGGCTGCGTTTGCAGAAGTGTAAACCGCAGTACTCTGCAGGGTTAAGCAGCCAGTCTGAACACATTGTGGGTGGCTGAGGGTGAAAGGTAGCAGTAGGTCAGAAAGTCAAGTAGCTCTCAGTATCACCCCGGTCTCTGTCCCAGATGGCGTTTTCATGGACCTCCCACAGTCTGTTCACTGACTGTCAACTTTCAACTGTACTGTATAAAGTGGCAATGTGCAATTGCTACCTTGAAGAGCTGCTTTTTTACTTGATTTAACCCATAATTTTACATACAGTACACAGTGAATATAACATAGCGGCAACTGGATATAGCGCAGCATAATTTCAGATGTGTGTCCAGTGACAGCCGAACTCTCCTGCCTGCATCCAGTTCACACAGCTTTGATCATTGGCTCAGAGTTAACATGTTTTTACAATGTACACAAGATCTAATTCGCTGGTTTAATAGATTTGTGGCTATACATTTTTTATTAGATATTCTGTTTAAATGTGTGTATTTGCTGAAAACGAACTATGGGGGGGAGAATCTCAGAGATTTTCCTAGAAGTGCTTTATATAAAACAAAATGTACGCTTCAGATGACTGATTCTACTACAGATGCTTTTAAATCTTTACTTGTTATATCTGTTGCCTTGATGAAAAGTGATTCATCAATACTATTTCCCAGAACAAAAACAAACAAACTCTCTGAAAGAGACCTTTTATTCCTGTTTGAAATATATCATGTAAACAGACCAGCCCACCCTTGATTGGTCTCAAAAAGTCTGCTTCTTTTAGGGAAGTATGGCCAAACAGGAAAAACGCATCGGTTAATGCTGGAAATTAAAAATGCCAAATATCGGACGATATATCAGTTTGCTGAATACAAATAGTACAGGAAAAAACAAATGGCCAAACAGAAAAACTAGATGGCCAATGCCGATAATGAATAAAAAAGTGCCAAATATCGGCCGATATATCTGTTCAGTCTTGTGAGTTTAAAAGAAGCACAGAGTACACGTGTTTTTACAATGCACACTAGACAATCCAAACGCTGGATTCGCCAAAGTTTGTGAGGTATGTGCCATTCAATGTTTATAAGACATTCAAAGACTTGTTTACATGATATACATAAATGTGTATTTGGTGAATACTGATATATCGGTTTGCTGAATGCTAATAGTACAGGATTGTATTTGCTGAATACTTATAGTACAGGAAAAAATGTATGACCAAACAGAAAATCAAATTGGCCAATGCCGATAATGAAAAAATGCCAAATATCGGCCGATATATCGGTTCAGTCTTGTGAATTTAAAAGAAGCACGGAGTACACGTTTTTACAATGCACACTAGACAATCCAAACACTGGATTCGCCAAAGGTTTGTGCCATTCAATGTTTATAAGACATTCAAAGACTTGTTTACATGATATAAATGCATATTTGCGGAATACTAATAGTATAGGAAAAGCGTATGGCCAAACAGAAAAACCAATTGGCCGATGCTGAAAATTAAAAAAGGGCCAAATATCGACTGATATATCAGTTTTGATGATATATATTGGTTGGCCACTAGTTGTGTTGTAATTTTTGCAATTATTCCAAATGATTAACTATTGCAGATCAACAACAAAAACTGGTTTTGACTGGTTGCCTTTCTGCAACCCTTTCTGTCTAAGTGGCCAGAATATTCTGCATAGTGGACAGCTTTTATGCAGACATTTAAAGGAATATGTGAGACGTGACCGCTATAATCTAGTTTTTCAAAAAAAAAAGTTATTAAAACTTCTGAATACAAATAGTACAGATGCGTCCATAAAAAGTGCAGCCGACAGCACCCCTTCCTGCCACAGCAAAAGTGAGGATAAGTAGATCCGTCGAAGCCATTCAAGGCTCATTTGTTGCAGAAACAGACAGGCACACTGTCAGTTTTGCTGTACTGGCGTTCATCTGCTCTGTGGCTAATTATCTGTTCCAAGTGTGAAACACAAGAGCGGTCGGCATGGACAGGCGCTGAAATGCTGACAGTGGGGTCTCGCCTCCAAACTCAAAGTGACTGGAAGAGCCGCCCGGGAAGCAGACCCTCAAACACACAGCATTAGATGCCCATCTAGTATTAGTTGCACCGTTGGCACTCTCTCCCTCGGCCATCAGCAGAGTTTGAGTGTCAGACCTCTGTTAGTTTGTTATTGAACTCTGTAGAGAGAGCCCTAATTGGCCCAAATCTCTTCGTAAGCACAGGGCATTCAACTTCTTCCCTAGAGTTGTGCAGATATTACGGTGGCAACGTGTGTTGCGGCATTGCGATGGACGTTGGCTTGGATTACATCTGATGTTTAAACAACATAATTCTTATAATAGGGCTTCTGTGTTACTGTGGCTTTAAGTCAAGTGGAATATGATTATCATTCGTATGGAAAACAGCAGATAAATGGTGGATTTATATTTGTTTCATCAATCCCTCAAGTTGCCTTTGTCTTGAAATCTCAGAGATTTTCCCAGAAGTGCTTTATACAAAAAAAAATGTATGCTTTAGCTTCAGATGATTGATTCTACAACAGATGCTTTTAAGTTTGTATTTATTATATCTGTTGCCTTGATGAAAAGTGATTCATCAATATTTTTTTTTTTCCCAGAGCAAGACTAAACAAACTCTCTGAAAGAGACTTTTTGAAATATATCATGTAAATGGGGCAGCCTACCCTAGATTGGACTGTAGAGCTGTTTTAAGCGCTGAAATTGAATTTGTTTCATACTGTGGAGCTGTTTTGAAACCGTCTGTATTGTATAAAGCTCTGTATAAATAAGAATGAGTTGACTCTTTAAGATATCAGCATCAGCCATCAAAAAATCGGTTGACCACCATTCCAAGGGTGTGATTTCATCAAGTGCTACATGTTCCTGAATCAACATCTTTGTTGATCCTGGAACAACATTCCCATCAACCAATCAGATTTGAGTGACAAGTTTACACTTTATCTTAAGTTTAGGCTTACAACCAGGGTTTGGTGCTTCATCAGTGTTATTCACCTATCATTTCCCTCTGATTTTAGGGATGGGTAGGGATAGGATACCCTTACGAAAAAAAAGTTTATATAAGTGTTCTGTATGAAGACAGAATAGTCTCATTATTAATTCACGCAAAAGATGCACACGTGTAGCCAATTTCACCAAATTCACGTGCACAAAAAACAATTCACGTGCGCAAATTAAAATTGTATATTCGTAAAATATTATACATTTACGTTTCATCTATGCTTAGTTTTAAGCTACATATACACTCACCTAAAGGATTATTAGGAACACCTGTTCAATTTCTCATTAATGCAATTATCTAATTAACCAATCACATGGCAGTTGCTTCAATGCATTTAGGGGTGTGGTCCTGGTCAAGACAATCTCCTGAACTCCAAACTGAATGTCAGAATGGGAAAGAAAGGTGATTTAAGCAATTTTGAGCGTGGCATGGTTGTTGGTGCCAGACGGGCCGGTCTGAGTATTTCACAATCTGCTCAGTTACTGGGATTTTCACGCACAACCATTTCTAGAGTTTACAAAGAATGGTGTGAAAAGGGAAAAACATCCAGTATGCGGCAGTCCTGTGGGCGAAAATGCCTTGTTGATGCTAGAGGTCAGAGGAGAATGGGCCGACTGATTCAAGCTGATAGAAGAGCAACTTTGACTGAAATAACCACTCGTTACAACCGAGGTATGCAGCAAAGCATTTGTGAAGCCACAACACGCACAACCTTGAGGCGGATGGGCTACAACAGCAGAAGACCCCACCGGGTACCACTCATCTCCACTACAAATAGGAAAAAGAGGCTACAATTTGCACAAGCTCACCAAAATTGGACCGTCGAAGACTGGAAAAATGTTGCCTGGTCTGATGAGTCTGGATTTCGGTTGAGACATTCAGATGGTAGAGTCAGAATTTGGCGTAAACAGAATGAGAACATGGATCCATCATGCCTTGTTACCACTGTGCAGGCTGGTGGTGGTGGTGTAATGGTGTGGGGGATGTTTTCTTGGCACACTTTAGGCCCCTTAGTGCCAATTGGGCATCGTTTAAATGCCACGGCCTACCTGAGCATTGTTTCTGACCATGTCCATCCCTTTATGACCACCATGTACCCATCCTCTGATGGCTACTTCCAGCAGGATAATGCACCATGTCACAAAGCTCCAATCATTTCAAATTGGTTTCTTGAACATGACAATGAGTTCACTGTACTAAAATGGCCCCCACAGTCACCAGATCTCAACCCAATAGAGCATCTTTGGGATGTGGTGGAACGGGAGCTTCGTGCCCTGGATGTGCATCCCACAAATCTCCATCAACTGCAAGATGCTATCCTATCAATATGGGCCAACATTTCTAAAGAATGCTTTCAGCACCTTGTTGAATCAATGCCACGTAGAATTAAGGCAGTTCTGAAGGCGAAAGGGGGTCAAACACAGTATTAGTATGGTGTTCCTAATAATCCTTTAGGTGAGTGTATATGCAGTTTTATTGTTTCAGATTTCCAAGACAGATGATGTATGAAGTTGCAGAGACAACCAGTACCTTGACCTTACCATTCCTACTGTAATTCTTTCAACACCGTCATGAAAAACAGCAAGCCATTCATTTTGACCGTTGTTTCAACAAGAGGTTGAAAGTCATGCATTGTTACTGTATTAATGTACACACTCAAGGAATAAAGCCCTGCTATGCATTATTAAATGTTCTTGCTTTATGTCAGAATTAAAGACAGTTGATGTATACATTTATTAATTTGAAAGTTTCTGAATCCTTTGGGAATGAAACCTATATGAAATGATTGGCAATGATTAAAGGGATAGTTCACCCAAAAATGAAAATTCTGTCAACATTTACTCTTACACCCTCAAGTTGTTCCAAACCTACATTTCTTTGTTCTGCTGAACACAAAGGAAGATATTTGGAAGAATGTTTGTAACCAAGCAGATCTCGGCAGCCATTGACTAACATAGTGGGGGGAAACTACTACCGTAGTCAATGGCTGCCGAGATCTGCAGAACACACAAATGTATACAGGTTTGGAACAACTTGAGGGAGAGAAAATGACGAACTGACAATCTTAAGTATGAAGGAGCACAACATTTAGTACAGAGAAATATATATATCTTCTATAGTTGTGAGATTGGCTGACTAACCGTTTGAAGCTGGGTTACAAGTTCTTCAGTCACGAGGGATTTTACTGGATCCACAATGTCATTGCATGGCTGGTCAGGGATGTTGGTAGTGTTCCAGTCAGAGTCTTCTTTTATTTTAAAGTAGATAAATGTTTATGGCCAAATTATACATTTAAGTGCAATATATCAGGTGAAAAGTTAACAAATGAAATGTGTCATCACTAGACCTCTCTCTGTCAGAACAGATACTATTCTGACTCCATAGTTCTATTAGTATGCTTCTTTTAAACTAAAAATAAGTATACTTTCAGTCTACTTTGTATGTACTTCTCAGAAATATACTTAAAATTGCATATACTTGACTAATACTGACAGAAAAGTCTAAGTATATTTGTCCCATACTTGAATATCTTTTGATCGAGATATACTTAAGTATAATTAATTATTCAAGGTATGCTTGGCTTGCAATTGTGTTTAATCTTTTGATTGAGTAGCCTATTTATTTATTTTTTTTACATAGTTTTACATAGTCTTATTAAACTTACATTGTTTGAAAATATTGATTTGAATATTGATATAAAACAGATATGTTCCTAAGTCTGCGTGTCTGAATTTGTGTGTAGGCTAGCCCACTGGTAGTGTACATAGGAATTTACTTAGAATCTTCTTTACTCTTTCCCTGCCATTGACTGAATTTTCCAGCTATCCATGTTTTCACTGTTATACTGTAGGGGGCGCTATGACACATCTTCTAGTACAGAATCTCCAAATCAAAACACAGGCGAAGAAGAAGCAGAAACAAGTGATAGAAGATCGCAAATGTAAAATAACGCGATCATCAACATTAACTAGCATATAAATCAAAACTGCCTAATGTTACTGAATGAAATGTCGCCCCAGGACGAGCTCTAGGACTGTGAAGCTTTGGGGTGTTGATGGACTCCATCTACTCCATCTGTGTTTGATCATCGCTCTGAATCTTCTCAAGGCGTAGCTTTGACAAAAAAATTCTTTATGAAACGTACCCACATTCAAGTGTTAATAAAAAGGATGCATGAAGCTATAATAAAATGTTTTTTTTAAATTAAAGGTATATTTCAAGTATAAAAATAATATCTACCTTTGAACATATGTAGTATACTGACAGTGCAAAAATATATAAATAGTAAGCTTTCATACACTAAAAATGTACTACTTGTATTAAAATAGTAAACTACTAGTATACTTATAAGTTCACTTGTAGTACAGATGCAGTGCAAATGAGAAACCTAGTTGTGCATTTAAAGTTTACTACTGTTAAACATATACTTGTGTGGCCAATTTAGTCCCAAGCAGTATTTAAATAGTACACTTACAAGTTTACTACTAGTACACATTGACTATACTTACTACATAAAGTATACTTAAAATATACTTGAACATTACTTAAGTATACTTCTTTTTCATAAGGGTACGGTTAGGACTATGTTTTAGGACAGGAATGTTGTTCCAGGGTCAACAAAATATGTCTTACTTGGCAAAATCACAAGCTGTATGAAGCCATATGATAGACTGAACAGACTCAAATTGTGGTGTCATTTCATCCCCATTATGAGGCCGAGCGTTCTGGACATTTTGCTAAACATTTTGTGTTCCACAAACTACTGAACTACTCCATTCCCTTAAAAGCAAGTCCGTCGAAACACCTTGTATACCCAGCTGGGCCACACACACACACACACACACACACACTAAGGGTAACCCAAGCCCCTGGCTAGCCTCAAGCACAGTAGCCAAAGCCTGCAACCTGTAGCTGAATGACCGATGTAAAAACAGAAAGCAAGACCTCCAGGATGGCGATACAGCTGGGCAATGGGAGCAGCTTAGGGCTTGGCAGAAACGCACAAGCTTCCTCCAGTTTCCTGACTGCAAATATGAGCTAACAGACTTCGGAGGCTCCCAGACTGACTGAAGACGAATTACAATCAGTAGCGTTTGATGGGGGAGTCTGTCTCACAGCACAACTCCTCCGCGGGATGAAGATTAACACTGTTTGAACAATGATCCGTGCTTTGTAATCGCTACCATTTGTGTCAACAGATAAGAAATGGGCCGATTTTACTGCGCGATTACAGTAAACAAATTAATGACTCTGTTTATGCGAACACCACTCCTAAATCAAAACCAACACAACAGAGTATGTAAATTCTGCTTTGAGGTTATTAGCTAATTGTTTCTGCAGATTGGAAGAAAGTCAATTAAGAGGACATCCAGGAGCCGGTGAGTGCGCCGGGCAAGCAGATCTGATGGCGTCTCATCTGCACGGTTATAAATCTTTGGTGGCCTTTCTGACAGAAATCAATAAAAGAGAGCTTGACCGCGTCTCCCCACAACGATTCTATCATGTCAGTGCTTGTGTTCGAGAGTCTGTGCGTGCTTGTTTATATATGCAGGTAATTGCCAAATAATAGGAATCTTCTATAAGACAGCAAGTTCAAGTTTATATGATAGATGCTAACTGCATCCCAGTGTACATACTAACATATTTTGTCTAGTGACATATACTGCTAAAAAGTATATATTATATTAACACGTTATTGTACACAAACATTGCATTGACCTTTTGATTAAATTCTGCTTTTGTAGATGTAAAATTAATACTTCTATTCAAGGATGCCTCATCAAAATTGAGAGTAAAGACATTTAGAGTGTTACAAAAGTATTCTATTTAAAATAAATTTTGGGTAACACTTTAGTTAAAGCCTTTATGTATAGTGCATTATAAAGCATTCATAATGTACGTTATAACGCATTATCTACACTGATCAGGCATAACATTATGACCTAATGTTGTGTTGGTCCCTCTTTTGCTTCCAAAACGTTGACCCGTTGAAGCATGGACTCCACTATTAATATATTCTATCAGAACCAGCATTAACTTCTTGAGCAATCTGAGCTCCAGTAGCTCGTCTGTTTGATCGGACCACACGGGCCAGCCTTCACTCCCCATGTGCATCAATGAGCTTTGGCCGCCCATGACCCTGTCTCCGGTTCTCCACTGTTCCTTCCTTGGAGCACTTTTGATCGATCCTGACCACTGCAGACCGGGAACACCCCACAAGAGCTGCAGTTTTGGAGATGCTCTGACCCAGTCGTCTAACCATCACAATTTGGCCCTTGTCAAACTCGCTCAAATCCTTACGCTTGCCCATTTTTCCTGATTCTAACACATTAACTTTGAGGACAAAATGTTCACTTGCTGCCTAATATATCCCACCCACTAACAGGAGCCGTGATGAAGAGATCATCAGTGTTATTCACTTCACCTGTCAGTGCTCATAATGTTATGCCTGATATTATAATTAATAACTATAACAAAAGTTAAAATGCATTATAATACTCACATATTCCTTGTTACATCTGAAATTGATTGTATTTCATGTTTTAATGCATTATACTTTTTAAAGGTATATTATAATGTATGTTAAAATTACATTACATACAATGCATTATAAGGTGCATTACAAGGTATAATTAATGCATTCAAATATTTTTATAATGCATTATACATAAAGGCTTTGCCACTTTATCAAAGAGTACTGAAAAAAAACAAAGTATCACGGTTTCGACAAAAATCTGAAGCAGCACAACTGTTTTCAAGATTGATAATAATCATAAATGTTTTTTGAGCTCAAATCCTCATATTAGAATGATTTCTGAATTGTCATGTGACACTGAAGACTGAAGTAATGATGATAAATTCAGCTTTGATCACAGGAATAAATTACACTTTACTATATATTCAATTAGAAAACATTTATTTTAAAATGTAATAATATTTCACAATATTATTATTATATATATTTAATTTTTTTTACAGTATTTTTTTAATTAAATAAATGCAGCAATGGTGAGCAAAAAAAGACTTATTTCAGAAACATCTCTTTTGAATGGTAGTGTATGATTTATTTTACAAAATTACAATTGCTATAAAAAAAAATTATTAAAAAAAAACTGTCTAGGCTACATTGAAAAAGTAAAATATGAGATTTCCTGAAATGTTAAATGGTGAGGATATAAGTACTGGTCGCCATTTGATCCTGATCTGTTTATTTGTTATTTTAATCACATTGTAGTTTTTCTCATTTCATTTAAATAGTCATACAGTGTGACAAATTAATGTCGCTTTTTTAACAAGAATGTAGTCTCTCAATTAATGTGAGCTCATAAAAACTGCATGTCTAATAAGTACACCGAATTTCCTTAAAAATATTAGAAGAACAGTAAAGGATGAACATACAGTGATGTAAAACGATTTTACATTATTGTGCTCTACACAGCTACTTCAACAAAAACAACAACAACAAAAAAAACAGATGTGAAATATCGATTTGAAAGTTAAAACTTGTATCATGGAGTACAAACGGGTTGTGGCGTGACATGAAACTAGCAGAGCTTTGAAAGGAAATCAGTTGCCTGGAACAACGGTCAATCACACGGCTCAGACTCACACAAAGATCTGATCGCAGATTAATGCCATTGACAATCCATCAAACAAGTCTTCCCGAGACCTTGAATGTGGCTTCGAAAATCCAATTCAGCTCTGCTGTATCTATCAATATTGCAGTTCAAAACAGCAGTTAAAATGAGTAAAGATTTGGAGTGTAGCCACAGGCATTCAGACAAAAATTAGCCATGCTCCTCATACTACAGGAGAAAAAAAATCTGTTCTCCGCCACCACTGGCGTCTCCTGAGCGTCCTGCAATGACCTGTCACAACCCGAATAATTCCCACACTAAACGCTCTCTACAACATTACCAGCATGAAGTCTATGTATATTTTATCACAACAGCGACATTTATGTCCAGGAGGCAAATCACAGCAGAATATTTATTATATGGAAGCAATGAAGACCTTCACTGCAAACAGCGGTTATCAGCTGCGGCTATAACTTTCAGCACGTCTACCGGCTGTTGACCACCCGTCGGGTAAAAGTCTCTACGCTCCGTGTCCATGTGTTCAGAGCTGATAGCACACAAGTCCAAAGCAAAGGAACTGTCTGAAATGGTCCACCAATCTGGAGCCCAAGACATGCCTGATAACAAAAAAATAAAGCAGGCTCAGGAGGAGGCCGTCTAATTATACAGGAGCAAACAAACATTGACAGGAAGAACCCAAACGCTTCTCTTGGTTTCATTTGGAACACATTAAATCTCCCTCAGCAGACATGGAAACATGTGCATAAAACGCTTCAAATAATCCAGCCATTTTGCAACCTTGTTCAGCTGCTGTAGTGCAGCAGTGATTATAATTATTCATATTATATTGATTAATCGCATCCAAAATAAAAGTTTGTTTACATAATATACACTCACCTAAAGGATTATTAGGAACACCATACTAATACTGTGTTTGACCCCCTTTCGCCTTCAGAACTGCCTTAATTCTACGTGGCATTGATTCAACAAGGTGCTGAAAGCATTCTTTAGAAATGTTGGCCCATATTGATAGGATAGCATCTTGCAGTTGATGGAGATTTGTGGGATGCACATCCAGGGCACGAAGCTCCCGTTCCACCACATCCCAAAGATGCTCTATTGGGTTGAGATCTGGTGACTGTGGGGGCCATTTTAGTACAGTGAACTCATTGTCATGTTCAAGAAACCAATTTGAAATGATTCGAGCTTTGTGACATGGTGCATTATCCTGCTGGAAGTAGCCATCAGAGGATGGGTACATGGTGGTCATAAAGGGATGGACATGGTCAGAAACAATGCTCAGGTAGGCCGTGGCATTTAAACGATGCCCAATTGGCACTAAGGGGCCTAAAGTGTGCCAAGAAAACATCCCCCACACCATTACACCACCACCACCAGCCTGCACAGTGGTAACAAGGCATGATGGATCCATGTTCTCATTCTGTTTACGCCAAATTCTGACTCTACCATCTGAATGTCTCAACAGAAATCCAGACTCATCAGACCAGGCAACATTTTTCCAGTCTTCAACTGTCCAATTTTGGTGAGCTCGTGCAAATTGTAGCCTCTTTTTCCTATTTGTAGTGGAGATGAGTGGTACCCGGTGGGGTCTTCTGCTGTTGTAGCCCATCCGCCTCAAGGTTGTGCGTGTTGTGGCTTCACAAATGCTTTGCTGCATACCTCGGTTGTAACGAGTGTTTTTTTCAGTCAAAGTTGCTCTTCTATCAGCTTGAATCAGTCGGCCCATTCTCCTCTGACCTCTAGCATCAACAAGGCATTTTCGCCCACAGGACTGCCGCATACTGGATGTTTTTCCCTTTTCACACCATTCTTTGTAAACTCTAGAAATGGTTGTGCGTGAAAATCCCAGTAACTGAGCAGATTGTGAAATACTCAGACCGGCCCGTCTGGCACCAACAACCATGCCACGCTCAAAATTGCTTAAATCACCTTTCTTTCCCATTCTGACATTCAGTTTGGAGTTCAGGAGATTGTCTTGACCAGGACCACACCCCTAAATGCATTGAAGCAACTGCCATGTGATTGGTTGATTAGATAATTGCATTAATGAGAAATTGAACAGGTGTTCCTAATAATCCTTTAGGTGAGTGTACACTTTAATTTCAACAATGACAATCGAAGTAATTATGAAATTACATATAAAGATGTACTTAAATCCTACTCTAAAGCTCAGCTAAATGCATTTCACATTCAATGTTTTTAAAAAGCACTCTTTTCGGTCCTAAACAAGTTTATTATTTTCCATAAGGGGTGTAAAGGAAGTTCAACTTTGCACTATTGCACTCATCTTGTAGTTTTTAAACACGAGAACACATGAAACGGACTCTGATAAATCACGGAAACCCCACATGAAGTGCACTTGAATCCAATGAGCATATTGCTAGGAATAACAGCGCAATACTCTAGTAATCATAACAATACACACAAACACTTGGTAAAGTAGTGCATTTTAAATAGATTGAACTATATTTTATGTCACTGAGGTGGAGTAATTCAGAAAAATACTCATCAACCCTTATGAGCTTAAACACTTCCCTGTCAACACCGAGATATAAGAACAGCTCCTGGAGATATCGCAGCATTATTATCAATATTTAATAAAAGGATTTTGATAATCCCCTTTTTTCCTTCCCGCTCATGTGAGTGGACGAGGGCCGTTCAAGTCACGCTCAGTCGCTGAATAAATCCCAGAGTGCACTTGAGCAGATTAACTCTGAATCTAATGACTGTCCTTTTTCCAGCAGTCAGGGTCGCGCAAGACACAGAGGCAATCAAACCCACTGAGATCACAGATATGAGATGGTGTTGCATGTGGAAAAACACTGTTTATTGAGGATAGCCGCTCTGTTATCTCCTATTGGGAGAAGTCGGATAGTGTGCAATGTGCAAAGTTAATTTCTAAATAATAACTCAGATAGTAGATCTTTGCAAGCTGGATTTTGATGTCTTATGTATCAGCGTATTTGAGATATCATCAACAGAAAAACGATCACCCTCCCTCCCCGCTCGCATCTATGATTTCCCGCCAGTAAATATGATAATGCCACACGATGCACGGCTCAAAATAAACATTACAATCCGGCTAGCAGGCCTTTTAGTGAGTCACTGGCATTCAGAGTCGTGGTCATTCCTCTTATCATCAGAGCAGCAGCGAATGTCAATGAAAGAACATGGAGGAAATATTTTGGCTTTGAAGAAACGGCTTTCAAAGGCGAAATTCCAGCTCATTTGTGCCTGCAGTTTGACTGAACGCTTTACCGTCGCAAACACACATAATGGAAGAAACACATTTCACAGACACCTGGGATTTGAAAATGGATTAAATAAAACATGATCGAAATGTAATTAAAAGATAAACTGACCACAGCGAATTCAATTATGATTGACTCAACTATGTGGCTATTAATGATTATTTTGTTGAAAATGTCAAGTGTCTTTTTACAATTAACATTTCAAAAGAGTAAAAAAACGTCTTTTCAGCCGGGCGAGTTTGTTGAAGCTCCTTCCATATGTAAGGCTCCTCCTATATATGTGAGATATAAAGTCAGAATTGAGTGATATAAAGTCAGAATTGAGAGATATAAAGTCAAAATTGTGAGATATAAAGTCGGAATTGTGAGATATAAAGTCGGAATTGAGAGATATAAAGTCGGAATTGTGAGATATAAAGTCAGAATTGTGTGATATAAAGTCAGAATTGAGAGATATAAAGTCAGAATTGTGAGATATAAAGTCAGAAATGTGAGATATAAAGTCGGAATTGAGAGATATAAAGTCGGAATTGTGAGATATAAAGTCAGAAATGTGAGATATAAAGTCGGAATTGAGAGATATAAAGTCAGAATTGTGAGATATAAAGTCAGAAATGTGAGATATAAAGTCGGAATTGAGAGATATAAAGTCAGAATTGTGAGATATAAAGTCAGAAATGTGAGATATAAAGTCGGAATTGAGAGATATAAAGTCGGAATTGTGAGATATAAAGTCAGAAATGTGAGATATAAAGTCGGAATTGTGAGATATAAAGTCGGAATTGTGAGATATAAAGTCAGAAATGTGAGATATAAAGTCGGAATTGTGTGATATAAAGTCAGAAATGTGAGATATAAAGTCGGAATTGTGAGATATAAAGTCGGAATTGAGAGATATAAAGTCGGAATTGAGAGATATAAAGTCGGAATTGTGTGATATAAAGTCAGAATTGTGAGATATAAAGTCAGAATTGTGTGATATAAAGTCAGAAATGTGAGATATAAAGTCGGAATTGTGAGATATAAAGTCGGAATTGAGAGATATAAAGTCAGAAATGTGAGATATAAAGTCAGAATTGTGAGATATAAAGTCAGAATTGTGTGATATAAAGTCAGAATTGTGAGATATAAAGTCAGAATTGTGTGATATAAAGTCGGAATTGAGAGATATAAAGTCGGAATTGTGTGATATAAAGTCAGAATTGTGAGATATAAAGTCAGAATTGTGTGATATAAAGTCAGAAATGTGAGATATAAAGTCGGAATTGTGAGATATAAAGTCGGAATTGAGAGATATAAAGTCGGAATTGTGAGATATAAAGTCAGAATTGTGAGATATAAAGTCAGAATTGAGAGATATAAAGTCAGAAATGTGAGATATAAAGTCAGAATTGTGAGATATAAAGTCAGAAATGTGAGATATAAAGTCAGAATTGTGAGATATAAAGTCAGAATTGAGTGATATAAAGTCAGAAATGTGAGATATAAAGTCAGAATTGTGAGATATAAAGTCAGAATTGTGAGATATAAAGTCAGAATTGAGAGATATAAAGTCAGAAATGTGAGATATAAAGTCAGAATTGTGAGATATAAAGTCAGAATTGTGTGATATAAAGTCAGAAATGTGAGATATAAAGTCAGAATTGTGAGATATAAAGTCAGAATTGAGTGATATAAAGTCAGAAATGTGAGATATAAAGTCGGAATTGTGAGATATAAAGTCAGAATTGTGAGATATAAAGTCAGAATTGAGAGATATAAAGTCAGAAATGTGAGATATAAAGTCAGAATTGTGAGATATAAAGTCAGAATTGTGTGATATAAAGTCAGAAATGTGAGATATAAAGTCAGAATTGTGAGATATAAAGTCAGAATTGAGTGATATAAAGTCAGAAATGTGAGATATAAAGTCGGAATTGTGAGATATAAAGTCGGAATTGAGAGATATAAAGTCGGAATTGTGAGATATAAAGTCAGAATTGTGAGATATAAAGTCAGAATTGTGAGATATAAAGTCGGAATTGTGAGATATAAAGTCAGAATTGTGTGATATAAAGTCGGAATTGAGAGATATAAAGTCAGAATTGAGAGATATAAAGTCAGAATTGTGAGATATAAAGTCGGAATTGAGAGATATAAAGTCAGAAATGTGAGATATAAAGTCAGAATTGTGAGATATAAAGTCAGAATTGAGTGATATAAAGTCAGAATTGTGAGATATAAAGTCAGAATTGTGTGATATAAAGTCAGAAATGTGAGATATAAAGTCGGAATTGTGAGATATAAAGTCGGAATTGAGAGATATAAAGTCGGAATTGTGAGATATAAAGTCAGAATTGTGAGATATAAAGTCAGAATTGTGAGATATAAAGTCGGAATTGTGAGATATAAAGTCAGAATTGTGTGATATAAAGTCGGAATTGAGAGATATAAAGTCAGAATTGTGAGATATAAAGTCAGAAATGTGAGATATAAAGTCGGAATTGAGAGATATAAAGTCGGAATTGTGAGATATAAAGTCAGAAATGTGAGATATAAAGTCGGAATTGTGAGATATAAAGTCGGAATTGTGAGATATAAAGTCAGAAATGTGAGATATAAAGTCAGAATTGTGAGATATAAAGTCAGAAATGTGTGATATAAAGTCAGAATTGAGAGATATAAAGTCGGAATTGTGTGATATAAAGTCAGAAATGTGAGATATAAAGTCGGAATTGTGAGATATAAAGTCAGAAATGTGAGATATAAAGTCGGAATTGTGAGATATAAAGTCGGAATTGTGAGATATAAAGTCAGAAATGTGAGATATAAAGTCAGAATTGTGAGATATAAAGTCAGAAATGTGAGATATAAAGTCGGAATTGTGTGATATAAAGTCAGAAATGTGAGATATAAAGTCGGAATTGTGAGATATAAAGTCGGAATTGAGAGATATAAAGTCGGAATTGAGAGATATAAAGTCGGAATTGAGAGATATAAAGTCGGAATTGAGAGATATAAAGTCGGAATTGTGTGATATAAAGTCAGAATTGTGAGATATAAAGTCGGAATTGTGAGATATAAAGTCGGAATTGAGAGATATAAAGTCGGAATTGTGAGATATAAAGTCAGAATTGTGAGATATAAAGTCAGAATTGTGAGATATAAAGTCGGAATTGTGAGATATAAAGTCGGAATTGAGTGATATAAAGTCGGAATTGTGAGATATAAAGTCGGAATTGTGAGATATAAAGTCGGAATTGAGAGATATAAAGTCGGAATTGTGAGATATAAAGTCAGAATTGTGTGATATAAAGTCAGAATTGTGTGATATAAAGTCAGAATTGAGAGATATAAAGTCAGAATTGTGAGATATAAAGTCAGAATTGTGAGATATAAAGTCGGAATTGAGAGATATAAAGTCGGAATTGTGAGATATAAAGTCAGAATTGTGAGATATAAAGTCAGAATTGTGTGATATAAAGTCAGAAATGTGAGATATAAAGTCGGAATTGTGAGATATAAAGTCGGAATTGAGAGATATAAAGTCGGAATTGTGAGATATAAAGTCAGAATTGTGAGATATAAAGTCAGAATTGTGAGATATAAAGTCGGAATTGTGAGATATAAAGTCGGAATTGAGTGATATAAAGTCGGAATTGTGAGATATAAAGTCGGAATTGTGAGATATAAAGTCGGAATTGAGAGATATAAAGTCGGAATTGTGAGATATAAAGTCAGAATTGAGAGATATAAAGTCAGAATTGTGAGATATAAAGTCGGAATTGTGAGATATAAAGTCGGAATTGAGTGATATAAAGTCGGAATTGTGAGATATAAAGTCGGAATTGTGAGATATAAAGTCGGAATTGAGAGATATAAAGTCGGAATTGTGAGATATAAAGTCGGAATTGAGTGATATAAAGTCGGAATTGTGAGATATAAAGTCGGAATTGTGAGATATAAAGTCGGAATTGTGAGATATAAAGTCGGAATTGAGAGATATAAAGTCGGAATTGTGAGATATAAAGTCGGAATTGTGAGATATAAAGTCAGAATTGTGAGATATAAAGTCGGAATTGTGAGATATAAAGTCGGAATTGAGAGATATAAAGTCGGAATTGAGTGATATAAAGTCGGAATTGTGAGATATAAAGTCGGAATTGTGAGATATAAAGTCGGAATTGAGAGATATAAAGTCGGAATTGTGAGATATAAAGTCGGAATTGAGAGATATAAAGTCGGAATTGTGAGATATAAAGTCAGAATTGTGAGATATAAAGTCAGAATTGTGAGATATAAAGTCAGAATTGAGAGATATAAAGTCAGAATTGTGTGATATAAAGTCAGAATTGTGAGATATAAAGTCAGAATTGTGAGATATAAAGTCGGAATTGAGAGATATAAAGTCGGAATTGTGAGATATAAAGTCAGAATTGTGAGATATAAAGTCGGAATTGAGTGATATAAAGTCGGAATTGTGAGATATAAAGTCGGAATTGTGAGATATAAAGTCGGAATTGAGAGATATAAAGTCGGAATTGTGAGATATAAAGTCGGAATTGTGAGATATAAAGTCGGAATTGTGTGATATAAAGTCGGAATTGAGAGATATAAAGTCGGAATTGAGAGATATAAAGTCGGAATTGTGAGATATAAAGTCGGAATTGAGACATATAAAGTCGGAATTGTGAGATATAAAGTCGGAATTGTGTGATATAAAGTCGGAATTGAGAGATATAAAGTCGGAATTGAGAGATATAAAGTCGGAATTGTGAGATATAAAGTCGGAATTGAGAGATATAAAGTCGGAATTGTGAGATATAAAGTCGGAATTGTGAGATGTAAAGTCGGAATTGTGTGATATAGCTATTGCCATAAAATCAATAATTAGGCACTTCTATATGCGTGAGATTTCATGTATTGTGCATAATTTTACTCATTCCCGCAAAGTGTGCACACATAAAGCCGCCTCTCAGAACTAAATTGAGTTATTAACAGTCAAATACACACAAAATAATGTCAAAATGCTGGTCTTGGCGAGTATTCACGTAAACACAATCAGTTCTGTTTAAAGTGAACGTAAACAGTTGAGAAAGAAAACATGTGTAACAGAATATTGGATCCGTGAGTCAGGTCTTAAAGTGACAGCAGCCTAATATTCCTGCTGTCAAATTATGAGATAATAGTAAACATATCTATATGGCAGTTTTTCCCATGGTATCGGTCAAAACTATGGCCAGTAACTTTAGAAAACCACTAGCCACAGCCCCTGTTTATATATATTATACTATTAGCTACTGCCATAAAATCAATAAATCAATAATTAGGCACTTCTAGGTTCTTTAACAGGAAAGCACACATTAAAATTTCATTCAGCATGGAGGGAAATAAGCCTGACTGTGATCTTCAGCTGGATTTCTGCCAAAATACATTGACGGATGAATTCCAGGGTGACGGCAGAGAGAATGAGCCGCGGCTGAAGATAGAAAGAGCTCAAAGTTAAATATAGATGCTTCTCTACGTCTGCTTTAGTCTCTGTAGAACCCTCATGGCTGGAGATCTGTGCTGTAGGCTATAGTTTAACCCCGGTTTGACCGCACCATCCGTACAATTAAGAGCTTATAAATGTACTGTTGAACACTTTGAACAATCATCAGACACGGACTAACAAGATTTCACTCATTCACGCATAAGGAAATCCCTAAGAACATCCTGATGTCTCTTGTCTGAGTTGACATCAGCAGTACATTACTTTGAGATATGACACCATTATAGAGAGATAAGATATGGGTTATGGCATCATTAATGAACTTGACTAGTGCCTGTCCTCCACTAAAGCCTGTTGATCCGTAAAATGAAGTGAGGTCATTGGAGCAAGAGGGGAAAAGTGATGAAAAACAGACTATTTAGTGTGGTACTTCCATAACTTGTTCCACAAGTGGTTAAAATTGTGAACTAAAATAGTGATTCTGTATTGTTACGTACATCCGAGTGTATCAGAATATTGAATAGTTATCAATGAGGCAGGACTTCTGTGCATCGGATGCTGATTGGATGTTGAGATGTGGGTGTGGCTTTCAATAGTTTATCTCTTGTTTTCACCAGAAAGTCCAGCTCAGGTCAAAATTAAATGCATAAATAAATGGATGAATTGTTCACAACATGCATTTAGAAATTTAAAGTAAGACCTTTTGACATGTCGCATGTCAACAGTCGCGTTCCAGAAGTAAAACGCCATTAATTGTCTCCATAAGGAAATAACCTTTAAATCTTTAAAGACAGACCAACTATGAGCTCCGAAGTGGTTCATCATTGGCAGGGGCGTCGCTAGCAATTTTGGGCCCTATGAAAGAATATGAGGTTGGGCCCCCTACCACACCAAACATACAGGCCAACCTATAGCGATCCAAAATCATTGTCAGCAATTTAATTATATGTATATCTGTGTTAAAAAGCACAGTAGCCTACCTGCTTCTCATCTCCATCACCTTCTCCTTCCTGACCTGCATATTATCCTTCCCAAAGCTGAGCATTGGTTGATATAGTCTTTGCAAACTGATTGTTTCTGTTGCTCGTTTAAAACTTCTATTGTAACACAGCTGTTTAGTTTAGCTACACATCTTATCTCGCACTTTATGATCAGTAACTGAAGCGTCGCGCTGGAATTCGTGCTCAGCAGCTGTGAACATAAAGCCTGCAGAACTTTGTATATTTTCAGTTGACTGTATTTTATTTTGATAATGAACGGGGTGCGATGTCAAATTGGCAGTGCTAGAACAGACATATTATGTGTGCGTGCGAGGTGCCGGCGCGATCACTTGGATTTTTCCCTCAGCACTCAGCAGTGTAAACAACCTAAAGGCCACCTATTACGCAAAATTCACTTTTACATGGTGTTTGAACATAAATGTGTGTTGGCAGTGTGTGTACACAACCACCCTATAATGGTAAAAATCCACCCACTCCTTTTTTTTCAATCCCCATAAATCATAAGCAGTGTCTTACAACAAGCCGTTTGCAGATTCCTGGCAAAGTGACGTCACATTTCACAGGCCCCGCCCACGAGTGTTGATGGACACTGCTGTATTAGCATAGACCTCCGCCCTCAGTGAGCTGTACACAGCCCGCCATGTTTATCTCCTCGTCAGAGCATTTAACGGCAGCGTTCAAGTAAGAAATGTGTTCTTACTAAAGCTACTAAAGTTATTCAGTCGAGAGCAGATTTTCTGTTTGTCTTTTGTTGTTTGATTCATATTAGCAGCAGATATAGCAGTAGGTACTGTATATTACGCAGATCTAATATACACTCAGGATTTCTGTACTGGCTGCATACGTGCACAGACATAACCAACTGTTTTCATGTGAACTTTGTGTGTTTCTGACATAACCTTGTGTGCATTTGACAGTTTAATTCGCAATAACACATGAAATAGAACTAGTCTAGTTTAATAGCCTACTCACGGACGCACCGACATCCAGCTCTCTGTGCGCACGTCGGGTGTGTGTGCTCAAGTTGAGAGCATAGACTGTAAGGTTTAGAGTGATATGGCTTTAAAACGCATGCAGATAATAATATTTCATGATGATGAAGAACTGCAATGTCACGTGAGCGTGTCCGCGACAGAGATGATAATCAAAGCCAAGCAGATGTATCATGTTTCAGTTTTCATTTGCATGTTCACTGGTGTCCACAAGCTGTGAAGGCTCCGCCCTCTGCGGTGGGGAGCAGCAGCTCATTTGCATTTAAAGTTTTTTAACAGCTCATTTTTCTCAAATCCAAAAATTGGCATTTTCAAAATGGTATATTAAATGATCTGTTAGGAATTTTGATCTGAAACTTCACAGACACCCTCTGGGGACACCTGAGACTTATATTACATCTTGTAAAAAGGGGCATAATAGGTGCCCTTTAATATTCTGTTATTTATAGTCATTTTATTTGTGTACATTAGAAATGACTACAGAATGTCAAGCCTTTGAAAACTAAAGAAAACAAGAGGATGCGCTTTTCTGTCTCCATCTCATCTTTCTGGCTCACGTGCACAAAAATGAACCAAAACACAGCGAATACTTGACGCACACACTGACATGAGAAATATATCTATCAATAGAAACCTTTAAGTGCCTACTTCTTTTTTTTTCTTCTTTTTTTTTTAGATTATTTGACGCTAAATGCATTTTTATTTTCAGTGATGAAAAACGTAACCTATTGAATAGACTATCAGGTAGTGGTTGGCTATGCAACTAGCGCTATCATTACAGCAAAGAAAAATCTGCCAATAAACATTTACCCTTTCTTTTCGAAGAACTGGGTGAGTAATTGTCGGGCCGTTTTCTCACTCTCTCTGCCCTCTGTAGCCTCAGTTTTGATGACCGGACTTATACTTCTTTGTCAAACGAGAAGACATCTCTAATTTGACAGTTTACCATCTGATCTCACTCAGTGATTCCAGGCTACGTAGGACAGGACGGAACCATGCAGTGAATGGGGGTGGGGGGGTAGTACTTTTACTACTAATAAAACCAATATCTGGGGGCCCCAAAAGTGCGTGGGCCCTTACAATTGTCCTAACTCCAACACCCCTTAACGGCACCCCTGATCGGTGGCATATGCTTTTATTGAAGCCATTATTAGTTTAGCATATTTTTAAAAAATATCATGTTTAACAGCTGAATTTGAGATGAAAAACTACATTACCCATGATTCTGTGCTGAAAATTCCACCAAATATAGAGTCGGAGTGTTCACGATGCTTCATGGGATTGTAGTTCTGTCCCTCATGAAAGCCGTTAAGTACACAGTCTTGTGCCTTTTCATTTTTTTTTCTGATTTTCCAAATACTTTTTTGCTTTAAATAAAAGTATATAATGTTGTCATTCACATTATAGCTGGTTGAGTTGGTTATAACTCTTTAATAACAAAGACTTTTTAAAATTCCTTATGGAGAAAAATGCTTTTGGAACCAATGCAGCTGAAAAAGATGCACTCTACTGAGTAAATGTGATCGCTAAGTCACTTGAAGCCAGCACTGAATACTGCACATTTGTCTGTCGTTCCCCATAGCTTTTAGAGATAATAATTCATCAGAAAACATCTTCGAGCTGCAAAGCAAATTACCGCGGCAAAATTTATTTTATTTTATGTTTCTGTTTTGTAGCCTTTTACATTATGCAAATGACAGTCGAAAAGATAGTTTGCCAGGATCAACTCCTCCTGTGTTTCCAGCAATCAGGAGAGACGGCATATCTCAGCCAGTGAATGCTGAGGCTGCTCCAGATCTAATGCATTCCTCTCATCTCATCTGACAGTGCTCCCCCGTCACTGCTAATTTAAACGAGGTGAAAAGTGACGACTCACCCCACTTGCCCCTGTAGGTGCAGTTTGCAGATCGCTATCACAATGCTTGGTTAAATGATAGAGGTTCTTTATTGGAGCACAGTCAATGCACTCACAAATGATCTGGATAATGTGCAAGGAGAAATGCCCCAGTATGTTGTGTTTGCCTAGGTGATGAATATGTGGCTTTGACTGAAATGAGCTATTGCTAAACCGGCTGTATTGATTTTCACTGCGGAGCTGGCAGAGCAAAATATGCTAAAATCCTTTCATTGTCATTGACGTAGGTCTACAGTCAGGTCTAAGGTCATCTGATCATAAATCATCTCATAATAAGTCTATGCTTCATATCAACTTTAACATGAGTTGAAGTGCTTCACTGCGAAAGAGTGAAAATTCGCCTTTTTCTGAGAAATAATGGCATTACCTTGGGTGAATGCTCTTTTAAATGCTTCCAAAGCACATCTGGCCCTTCAGAAATGCAGATGTTCAATGCACAGGAATGATAATCTAGACTGATATCCTCTCAGGATGAGTGATGGTGGGTCTGGCAGAATAAAACGTTGAACAATTTGGCAGATTAAGATGAAGACGAAGGAAATTGCTGTTTAATTGTGTCCTGGCCGTTTTAATGTTCTACTCTGATCTGCTGTCAGATGAGGAATGGATTGTGTATTTCTAGAGCAAGGAAGACAAGTTATTCAGTTACCTTAATTTCGTCCCCATGTGAACTTGATTCTAAGTATTTGAAACCGTGGCGTCAATTCACCAAAAGCCAAGGTATGGCAAACTCTGATGATGTTATCAAATCTTACTCTCTCGACATGATGACAACTGTGTGTGTGTGTTGTGTCTAAAGATGAATAACATGTAGCTTTGATCATAACCCAGCAATTTAGACTTTTTTCAGCACTTCAAAGCTCAAAAGTATGAATATTAACCAATTTAAATGTTATTTTTAATGCGTTGACCAAAATAATTTTTTGTCCATCCTTCATCCAAGTTTCATGATTTCTTAGGAAAACCGAGTTAAAAGGTTTTATTTCACTTGTTTAAAATAAAAAGTGAAATTACCACTATAACCAGTAGATGGCAGCAGATGATCGCTTATTGGCTCATTAGCCATTTCTTTTACACGTTTCACAGGTTTTGCTTTTGGATTTATTTTTAGAGATGATCAAAATCACTATTATCTATCTTTATTATAATCACTATTGTCTGTTTTGTTTGTTATAATGACAGGAATTTGTGCGTGAGTAAAACTTAGTAAATTTGCGCTAAACAAACTCCTCCAGCATTTTGAGCGATACTGGGCAGATTATCACTACTGGCAACTTAAATCTGACCTCTGATTGGTCACTATTTTCAACAGAAATGCCTGTGATTGGCTACAATACTCAACATTGCAGTATCGTTGAACTCATGTGACACGAATACAATAACCAGATCATTTTAATGTACTTGCTTTTCTCTTTTATTAAACAATTACAAATTATATGTTACCCGTAGTAATATAACTCTGTTAATCCTGCAATTAAAATATTACTTTGCATCGACCTGACCAGGAAGCCAAGGTAAGGCAGCCGCCACACCCTGCCATACCCAATGATTTGATCCTGATTTGAAAATAAAAAAAATATTGCCAAATAATACAAAACAGAGAACTTCTGTGTAGGCTATACATTTCAAACTGGCATATAACCAGTAATCTTGCTTATAGGCTTGTTATACTACTGGTATGACATTTTATACCAATTTAAAGGTAAACATTATGAATGAATTTAATTATGAATGCTGGTACACACTTTGAAGTCTTTCTTGTGATTGCCATTAAAAACGTTAATAAATATTAATACTTAATAAATATATGCATTACGTGTAAAGCGCTGCACTGTGTTTATTTACACACATGCAGCTCATGATCTGGTGTTTTTTTTCAAATGTGTGCCATTTATATATGATTTTGTTCAGCAGGAATATGAGATATTAAATATGTATCATATTGCGGTTCATATGGTAATCACAAAAAAATTTGGTCACACCTTTGAATTAGGATCTAATTCTAACTATTAACTACAACTTTTGCCTCAATAAACTCCTAATTTACTGCTTATTAATAGTTAGTAAGGTAGTTGTTAAGTTTAGGTATTGGGTGGGATTAAGGGATGTAGAATATGGTCATGCAGAATAAGGCATTAATATGTGCTTTATAAGTGCTAATAAACAGCCAATATTCTAGTAATATGCATGCTAATAAGCAACTACTTAATAGTGAGAATTGGACGCTAAACTAAAGTGTTACCCAAAATTTTTATCAAGTTATTAAGTTATAAGTTATTTTTATTTCCTATGCAGATGCACTCCCAATAAATCATTCTAGAATTATTTTCAAATGCAACTATTTAAGGAATCTGCTGAAAATTCGTATATATTTGAATATATTACTCAGAAAAACAAAACAGGTCGCTTACTTTTGCATGTGCAAGCCGAGCAACTACCATTGAGATGAATGGGAATGCATGGGTATTATAGACCTCCTTGATAAAATCTGCTCTCAAGCCTTGAAATGACTTGTATAAAAGCACAACCCCCTTTTTTTCTTAGATTCTTTAAATCATGCTTAATGCATGAGTTTTAGCCATGTCTCTGAACTGTACTACAGTCGTGGAGGCAGGAGAGGCCTTTATGAAGGACAGAGCTGATAAATATGGATGAGGGGTTGAGTATCTAAACACACGAGCCCACCTGTGTTGTTAACCTCTTTGGAACATGAGGAACGACCATAAAATCACAGCAACAAATTAGCATAGCTGGGTCAGACATCGCTCGACGACACTCTAAACACGCGTGGCCCACCGGACCTCTGCATTACACAAGTTGCAATTACACAGCCGTGTATAATTGGGCAGAGGATCAAAGCTAAGCCAGCACCCGACATCACGCGGCTCCCAGATTCATATGCCTTGACCATGATGATGCCAGTGAGAGAAACGTGTGCCTGCAGACATGTTCAGTGCTGGGATAATAAGTTTTTGGGGTAACAGGAATCTACTGGGCGAACTGTCTGTAAAGGTTTGATTTTGAGACCATACGTTTTCCCGGCAGGTATTTCTAAATAACTTTCTAGTGCTTCAACCATTCACGGTAGAGCCTGCCTTCTTGAACACCACAATATGACACCATGTTATATACAATCTGTGCGGTGTATATGGCCTGGTTTCACAAACAGGGATTAGATTAAGCCAGTTCAGTTGGGATATTTAAGAAGATTTTATAAACATGCTTTAGAAGAAAAAAAAACATTACTGGTGTGCATCTTGAGACAAAACAATGGCACTAACATGCTTTAAAATCCCACTGAAGTGCCTTTGAAAAGCGCAGCATTATTCAATGTGCTGATGTAATTTCCACTGAAACAGGCAGACAAGGCAGGACATATTGAGCAGCTCCTCCCCTTTTTTAAAATAGCCAATAGCGTTTAGTTTATATCACAGCTCGACCGATTCGATCACATGATCCGCTCTGTGCTATCGTATGTCTGGACTGGAGCTGCGGCTGTTCACTGACACTAACATGAAACCAGACTTCATTCGCCCCAATGGAAAGGATATTTACACTGTCTGATCGTTCCCTATCACCTGAATAGTGAACTGTCTGATCCTTCCCTATCACCTATATAGTGCACTGTCTGATCGTTCCCTATCCCCTATATAGTGCACTGTCTGATCCTTCCCTATCCCCTATATAGTGCATTATCTGAATCGTTCCCTATTCCCTATATAGTGCATTGTCTGATAGTTCCCTATCCCCTATATAGTGCACTGTCTGATCGTTCCCTATCCCCTATATAGTGCACTGTCTGATCGTTCCCCATCCCCTATATAGTGCACTATGTGCCATTCACTATGTAGAAAACAGTAAATGTGTGATCAAGTGACCGATTTCAGCTGCAGCTTCAGTTTATAATGTAGGGGGCGGGGCTTCAGATTCTAGAGAGCATTTGATTGGACAGAAAATCTGATGAGAAGCTGAAGTGCAGAGTGATGTCATCAAAATCATTGATCCATATTGGCGGAAGTGAGAGACTGTAAATTTTGAACGCTTATATCTTCTAAATGTGAATTTTGTCATTGTTTTGGAGCACACTAGCTTATAGATAACAGTAAGTCTAACATATTCATACTAAAAACCAACAAAACTTAAATTTTGATTTCATGGGGACTTTAACATATATCAGTGCAAGTTGTTTTTAGTTGAAACAGCTCAAACATGCATTAGCTCAAGCCTTGTCTGTGAAACCGGGAGAAATTGTTTTCATTATAATAAAATAATCATACCATATAGTTGTTACGGTGTGTAGTGCAGCAGGGAAGAGAAGATCCAGGGCTTCCACAAAGACGGGGTTTTTATTTATAACGGGAAACAGAACACGACACACATAGGCATAACACATAAGAACGGACAAGGAGTGCAGGGAAGTGAGATCAATATAAAAGGGAGTGCTGATGATGATGACCAGGTGCAGGGAATCCAGGGAGAGTGGGAGAGATGAGGAGTGAGTGATTTCAGGTGTGAGACAGGGAGGATCATGGGAAATGGAGTCCAGGACAGGCGTGGATTGTAACATTACTTCCCCCTCCCGGTAGGCGCGTCCTCGCGCCTTAGATGAAACACCGGGGAGGGGGGGGTGGGCGCCCTGGAGACCTACACGCAGGTGCGGGGGAGGTGCAGACAGGTACAGAGGTCTCCAGGGCGGGACTAGGACATCGGGCGGCCATGGCGGGTCAGGAGTCTCGGGCGGCCATGGCGGGTCAGGAGCCTCGGGTGGCCATGGCGGGTCAGGAGTCTCGGGTGGCCATGGCGGGTCAGGAGTCTCGGGCGGCCATGGCGGGTCAGGAGCCTCGGGCGGCCATGGCGGGTCAGGAGCCTCGGGAGTCCACGGCGGATCAGGAGCCTTGGGAGTCCACGGCGGATCAGGAGCCTTGGGAGTCCACGGCGGATCAGGAGCCTCGGGAGTCCACGGCGGATCAGGAGCCGTGGGATGCCATGGTGGATCAGGAGCCTTGGGAGTCCATGGCGGATCAGGAGCCCCACCCACATGTGCTCCACCCACATGTGCTCCACCCACATGTTCCCCACCCCCATGTTCCCCACCCCCGGGTATATAGCCCCCCCCCAAAACTTTCTTGGGGGAATTCAGGGGTAGTATGGAGGGCACGCGGAATGGGATGAGCTCCTGGGCTGGAGCGGGCTCGAGGAGGGCTGGAGCGGGCTCGAGGAGAGCTGGAGCGGGCTCGAGGAGAGCTGGAGCGGGCTCCAGGAGAGCTGGAGCGGGCTCCAGGAGAGCTGGAGCGGAATCCAGGAGACTCGGAGCGGGAACTTGGAAGCCTGGAGCGGAATCCAGGAGACTCGGAATGGGAACAGGGAAGCCTGGAGCGGAATCCAGGAGACTCGGAGCGGGAACAGGGAAGCCTGGAGCGGAATCCAGGAGACTCGGAGCGGGAACAGGGAAGCCTGGAGCGGAATCCAGGAGACTCGGAGCGGGAACTGGGAAGCCTGGAGCGGAATCCAGGAGACTCGGAGCGGGAACTGGGAAGCCTGGAGCGGAATCCAGGAGACTCGGAGCGGGAACTGGGAAGCCTGGAGCGGAATCCAGGAGACTCGGAGCGGGAACTGGGAGGCCTGGAGCGGAATCCAGGAGACTCGGAGCGGGAACTGGGAAGCCTGGAGCGGAATCCAGGAGACTCGGAGCGGGAACTTGGATGGCAGGATCGCTCCAAAAGTCCATCAACCAGAGGTCCTGTGGCTTTGGCGTGGCGGCGGCCAGCCTAGCCGGAGACGAGGGCTCTGGCGTGGCTGCGGCCATCTTGGCCGGAGACGAGGGCTTGGCATTGGCCCTCTTTCTCTGCCATTTGGTTTTGTGGACAGGCAGGACAACACGGGAAGGCCCACTGGAGAGATATGTGGAGGGAACTGGCTGTGGGTGAACTGACCAGGCCGCGTGCTTCTCTGAGGGGACCGGACGAGGAAGACACTTATTCTCTTGAACCTCCTCAATTTCGAAATCCGAACAATTTAAAAAGAGAATCAGATTCATTGACTCGACTAGGGAAAAGGAACAGGCAGGTTCAATATATCGAATAGTGTCCTCGTCCAGGCCCATCAGAAAGCACGCGTTAAGTGGTGCATCTGGCCAGTTCACCAAAGAAGACAGCTCAGCGAATTCCTCCACGTACCTCTCCAGCGGGCGACCGCCCTGCCTGAGACCCCACAGGCGATCCACCGCTGACGTGTCTTTAAGGGGGGACACGGGAGAGATCGGGGTCAGGAAGATTCCCATCTTCACAGCAGTCCTGGCAGTTTTTGGTCCGTTCTTCTGTTACGGTGTGTAGTGCAGCAGGGAAGAGAAGATCCAGGGCTTCCACAAAGACGGGGTTTTTATTTATAACGGGAAACAGAAAACGACACACATAGGCATAACACATAAGAACGGACAAGGAGTGCAGGGAAGTGAGATCAATATAAAAGGGAGTGCTGATGATGATGACCAGGTGCAGGGAATCCAGGGAGAGTGGGAGAGATGAGGAGT
Source organism: Rhinogobio ventralis (assembly GCA_039654625.1). Classification (NCBI taxonomy): domain Eukaryota; kingdom Metazoa; phylum Chordata; class Actinopteri; order Cypriniformes; family Gobionidae; genus Rhinogobio; species Rhinogobio ventralis. The sequence goes on from CM077194.1 coordinate 49,039,302, forward strand.
GAGTGATTTCAGGTGTGAGACAGGGAGGATCATGGGAAATGGAGTCCAGGACAGGCGTGGATTGTAACAATAGTAATATATCATATTTATTGTTATTGTAAAGCCATATATATATATATATATATATATATATATATATATATATATATATATATATATATATATATATACACTCACCTAAAGGATTATTAGGAACACCATACTAATACTGTGTTTGACCCCCTTTCGCCTTCAGAACTGCCTTAATTCTACGTGGCACTGATTCAACAAGGTGCTGAAAGCATTCTTTAGAAATGTTGGCCCATATTGATAGGATAGCATCTTGCAGTTGATGGAGATTTGTGGGATGCACATCCAGGGCACGAAGCTCCCGTTCCACCACATCCCAAAGATGCTCTATTGGGTTGAGATCTGGTGACTGTGGGGGCCATTTTAGTACAGTGAACTCATTGTCATGTTCAAGAAACCAATTTGAAATGATTGGGGTTTTGTGACATGGTGCATTATCCTGCTGGAAGTAGCCATCAGAGGATGGGTACATGGTGGTCATAAAGGGATGGACATGGTCAGAAACAATGCTCAGGTAGGCCGTGGCATTTAAACGATGCCCAATTGGCACTAAGGGGCCTAAAGTGTGCCAAGAAAACATCCCCCACACCATTACACCACCACCACCAGCCTGCACAGTGGTAACAAGGCATGATGGATCCATGTTCTCATTCTGTTTATGCCAAATTCTGACTCTACCATCTGAATGTTTAAACAGAAATCCAGACTCATCAGACCAGGCAACATTTTTCCAGTCTTCAACTGTCCAATTTTGGTGAGCTCGTGCAAATTGTAGCCTCTTTTTCCTATTTGTAGTGGAGATGAGTGGTACCCGGTGGGGTCTTCTGCTGTTGTAGCCCATCCGCCTCAAGGTTGTGCGTGTTGTGGCTTCACAAATGCTTTGCTGCATACCTCGGTTGTAACGAGTGGTTATTTCAGTCAAAGTTGCTCTTCTATCAGCTTGAATCAGTCGGCCCATTCTCCTCTGACCTCTAGCATCAACAAGGCATTTTCGCCCACAGGACTGCCGCATACTGGATGTTTTTCCCTTTTCACACCATTCTTTGTAAACTCTAGAAATGGTTGTGCGTGAAAATCCCAGTAACTGAGCAGATTGTGAAATACTCAGACCGGCCCGTCTGGCACCAACAACCATGCCACGCTCAAAATTGCTTAAATCACCTTTCTTTCCCATTCTGACATTCAGTTTGGAGTTCAGGAGATTGTCTTGACCAGGACCACACCCCTAAATGCATTGAAGCAACTGCCATGTGATTGGTTGATTAGATAATTGCATTAATGAGAAATTGAACAGGTGTTCCTAATAATCCTTTAGGTGAGTGTATATATATGTATGCATGTATGTATGTATGTATTTATTTATTTATTTATTTATTAAATACAGAAAAAAGTACAAATTCTGAAAACTTTTCATATATATATATATTAAATGACAGTTTTTATTAATATTTGAGTTACAGTTATTTTTATATTTTCTCTTGTCGTTGTAATTTTAGTTTTTTTTGTTTAGTAATTTTTATTATTTTTTCTTTTAAGACATTTCCAATAAGACATTTTCCTTGGCAACTATAGCTGAAATAAAACAAATGTAAGTGATTTAAATGATTTCAGCTTTAGTTAACTACAATAACCCATGACTGAAGATTCAGTGACTGCGTTACAATAATTTTTACTTGCTTTTCTTTTCGCTTGGCAGTCACCAAAGTATCTGCGCATTGAGACAGATCATATGAATATTTTGCTGTTTTTGCAGGCAGTTTTGCTTGGATAGAGGAGATAGACTTGTTCATTGTATCTCCTCATAAATTCATAAGGTGAGGTCCACTACTGACTGCTTTTACGACAGACGAGTGACAATTCATTTATATCCTATGAAACACAGATCCCATGTTTCGCCGCCTGTTTTGTTTGGTGGGTTAGTGAATAATCATGAGGATCTTTCCTATTGCAAAGGCCCTAAGCAACTGCCTACACTGCCCGGATTGAGCATCTCTTCTCGCAAACATTATTCCATAAAAAACGGTTTAAATCTCCTTAACGGCTGCCTAACACCGCAGGCGTCAGCGCAGAAGCATATCTTCAGTTTCCCACGTGAACAATCTCATTTGTTAAAATGGCCTCTGAAACAATCAACAACAACACACCAACCTCAGTCAACACTACATGTGTTCATGTGAGATTAGAGAGATAAATGCGGATACTACGAGCATTAATATGATAACTGGATGTTCATCAGTCCTAGTAAAACTCTGAGATATTTTGAGCTCAAATCAAATGAAATATTGGCTGAACCTGAAGTCATGATGGATTGAGCCGGGTTATAGAGTCTGTGAAACTATCTCTGCGAAGCGCAGCTCCTTTACAGGCATGAAATAGCCACTGAGGCAAATCCACACGCTGGAATTGATGTTTGTGTGTAGAGATGCTCAATACTGCAGCAATGCTCTCCTAGATCAACGAGAGAAAGATACTGAGACAAATAAAACATACGGATCCTCTTCATATCCTGTTCTACAGTTACTGTATTACAGTAATAATATATATATATATATATATATATATATATATATATATATATATATATATGTATGTCACACTTTAGATTAGGGTCCAATTCTCACTATTAACTACGACTTTTGCCTCGATAAACTCCTAATTACTGCTTATTAATGGTTAGTAAGGTAGTTGTTAAGTTTAGGTATTAGGATTAAGGGATGTAGAATATGGTCATGCGGAATAATATGTACAATATAGGCATTAATATGTGCTTTCAAACAGACAATATCCTAGTAATATGCATGCTAATAAGCAACTAGTTAATAGTGAGAATTGGACCCTATAAACTAAAGTGTTACCCAACATAAAGAGTACAATTTATACTAACATGATCCAGTATATAAATACTTAATAACATATTGATTTTTCACATTATAGCACAATAGTACTATGAAAAATTGTGGGGACATTTTGTCCTCATAACGTAAGGCTTACTAGGACCATAAACACACACACACACACACACACACAACTTTTTGTAAACTAAACAAACCTGTTTTGCATTGATACCAAATCACTTAAATCTATATCAAGCAAGACCTCTGAAAATTGTTCAGACCTCTGATTGACCTCTCTGTTCAAGGCTTAGCCTACTTTAAAAATGTTATTTGTTCAAACTGAGAAATCAAGTCTTATCACGCAGTGACAGAGCATTAGGTACAGTATTAGGATTAACTTAAGGATTTTATTCAGCAGAACAGTCCTTTGTAGCGTATTAGTATTTAGGTTATATTTGTTACATACATATCAGTTACCATGAAATCTGTGGCCTATAAAGAATAATAATACTAAATATAGCTGCAAGCAGCAATTATCAGGGCCAAACACAACAGAAGTAAAGAGTAAAGGCATTTGGAGACAATTTAAGCAAAAAGGTTGAAAATACATTGAGTTGTATAGAGCCAATTTCATGTTTTGTTCAATTATAGCGCAGTCCCACCGCTTTTCTGTATGTCCTCAAATCAAATTTTGCTTAGGAGTTATAGACATTTGTATTTATGAGCATATAAAAAATAGCCGACAGCTGACTTAAATTGCATTTTTTTGCAACTTCATCTCAATCGGACTAACGGTTTCGAAGATATTTGCGAAAGTTGTTTAAATGCTAAATCACAACGTTGAACAAACCATAAGGCGAAACCTAGTATGTTTGGTATTGTTGGACTCGGCAAGGATTCAGGAATCTAAGGATGTGAAAATATGTCAACCAAATCCAAAGTTATAAGCATGTGAATATTTGATTTTACCACTAGGTGGCGCCTGCTTGAAACTTCTCAGGCTCCTTCAGGGCATCGTGCCGATGACCCATACTGAGTATCGTAATGATACTCTAATGCGTTCATGAAATACAGCATTTTACTACAAAATTTAAAATGGCTGATGCCCAAAATGGGCGATATAGACAAATTGGCTAACATTCAACTCAGCAATTTTTCGTATCTCTGGACCAGCAGGTGGCGCTGCGCCGAAACGCAGCATGTAGCCTCAGGTCATGCTTGTGATGATATCTACCAAGTTTGGTCAGAATACGATAAAGCGTTGCAGAGATACAGTCTATTTTCGCAAGCGCTATGTAAAATTTGTTCGCTCGTTATTCGAAAACAGTTCGAATAGACTTGAATTCCACAACCTTTTGTTGGCATTGTCTTAAGTTGATCTGGTTAAATTTTCGTGCTAATCGGATAAACCATCTAGAAGAAGTTCAAAAAAGTATTTTTTTGGTGGGAAAATCTGGCGGGAAAATTTGCACTACTGAAAATTACAGAAAGTTTCAGATGACATCTTTGGACAGATGGTGGCACTAGAGGGATTGCGTTAGAGACTCCAAAATTGGTGTAGTTAATGTTGGGCCAGTCCTCTATCAGTGTGCCAAATGTCAAAACTTTCCCGCAAACGGTTCTATGGGCTGCCATAGACTCAAGAGCGGAAGAAGAAGAAACGGACGCAGCATAATAAGTAAACAAACAGATACGAACCTTCGGTGCTTGGCCCCTAAAAATCATTAAAACTAGATTAAAGCCAGTGCCACAACTCAATGATTTTGGAGTTTGTTTCATGATTTTCCAGTAAACCTCTGCAGGTAGATGCTGGTACTACAACAACAAACAGCATTTGATTCCTCAGAAGTGGATCTTTCATAGTTTAGTAGACAGAGGGCCAGATTTACTAAACAGGGCAAATTAATCCCATTAAAAGCAAATCTACTGAATCTACTGAAAATGAGCATATTAAAGAACAGCTCATTTCCCTTATGGCCAACACAATCTATCAAGAGCAGTGCAAATTGGCATAGAGTTGCAAACAAGCAGAGCCGGTGATAATCAGGTGCGGGTAATCTATAACATCACAGGAGCAGCACATTAAAAATAACGAGGCTTAGCAAACGGCATATTCATATAACGTCTTCCTTTGGCATTCCAAAAAAATGAACTGAGTTTGAAATAACCTTGAACACTAATTTCTGAAAATAAAGTGTTACCGAATAGACCTCATAGATTTTTTTTTACTTGCACCGTTTTTAAGCATCTTTCTTTTAAAATGTCTAATTATGGACAGCCACATAATTTTGACTTTTTGTCTCTTTTTATGTCATCATTAGGACTTTTATCACTATTTTATCATTGCCACACACTCTCTCACACACACACACTTTCTCAGACGCACACACTCACACACACACACACAAACTCACACACACACACGCAGACGCAGATGCAGACACTCTTAAACACACTCTCTCTCTCAAACGCACGCACACTCTCTCACACACACACACACACACTCTCTCTCTCACACACACACACACACACACACTCTCACAAACACGCACACACTCTCACACACATGCACTCTCACACACACGCACTCTCACACACTCACACACACGCACACTCTCTCACACACGCACACTCTCACACACACACACACTCTCTCACACACACACACACTCTCTCTCTCTCTCTCACACACACACACACACACACACACACACACACACACACACACAATGGGGCTTAGCAAATGACATATTCATATAATTCCAAATAAATTAGTTTAAAATAAACTTGAACACTAATTTCTGCAGGTATAGACCTCATTGATTTGTCTTTTGATTGACATTTTTAAGCATCTTTCTTTTAAAATGTCTAATTATGGACAGCCACATAATTTTGACTTTTTGTCTCTTTTTATGTCATCGTTAGGACTTATATCACTATTTTATCATTGCCACACACTTTCTCACAGACGCACACACACACACAAACTCACACACACACGCAGACGCAGATGCAGACACTCTTAAACACACTCTCTCTCTCAAACGCACGCACACTCTCTCTCACACACACACACACACACACTCTCTCTCTCACACACACACACACGCACACTCTCACACACATGCGCACACACTCTCACACACATGCACTCTCACACACACGCACACTCACACACGCACACTCTCTTACACACGCACACTCTCACACACGTACATTCTCACACACACACACGCACACTCTCACACACACACACACACACACACACACACAATGTGGCTTAGCAAATGACATATTCATATAATTCCAAATAAATTAGTTTAAAATAAACTTGAACACTAATTTCTGCAGGTATAGACCTCATTGATTTGTCTTTTGATTGACATTTTTAAGCATCTTTCTTTTAAAATGTCTAATTATGGACAGCCACATAATTTTGACTTTTTGTCTCTTTTTATGTCATCGTTAGGACTTATATCACTATTTTATCATTGCCACACACTTTCTCACAGACGCACACACACACACAAACTCACACACACACGCAGACGCAGATGCAGACACTCTTAAACACACTCTCTCTCTCAAACGCACGCACACTCTCTCTCACACACACACACACACACACTCTCTCTCTCACACACACACACACGCACACTCTCACACACATGCGCACACACTCTCACACACATGCACTCTCACACACACGCACACTCACACACGCACACTCTCTTACACACGCACACTCTCACACACGTACATTCTCACACACACACACGCACACTCTCACACACACACACACACACACACACACACAATGTGGCTTAGCAAATGACATATTCATATAATTCCAAATAAATTAGTTTAAAATAAACTTGAACACTAATTTCTGCAGGTATAGAGCTCATTGATTTGTCTTTTGATTGACATTTTTAAGCATCTTTCTTTTAAAATGTCAAATTATGTACATCCACAGATTAAGATGCAGAGCAAGGTTCATAGATTTAGCCACAGGCTCATTATATGAGCAACATAATTCTAAAATAAAATAAAAAAATGTTACATTTGTCAGTTTAGTTCCCTCATTAGTCTAGTCTCATTAGGCAGTGTTCTCGATCAGTGGCATTTTTAGGCATAAACTAGGCGGTCGCCTAGGGCGCCATCAGCTGGAGGGGGCGCCTATGTGCACATATCTGGCACTACATTTTAGCAGGGGTGTGTGTAAAGCATGTCACGGCCACCCTGAAATATGATTGCCGCCCCCACTGGTTCCCCCCAACACTATTGGGCTAGAGTACTGTCAATCGGACGATTCCTTCATGCCATTGGATCAGAGTGCTGTCAATTACTGCCTGACTGTTGCGTTTGGAGCGCTCAACAACACCATTAAATCAAAGAGCTCGGTCAATGCTTTAGCAAGGTAACACTTTTTTTTTAACCACACAATAAAGCTAAATTAAAAGGCCAATTAAAAAAGAACAGGTACAGTAAAAAGTGCACAAATCTGTATTTTGTTAGGGCAGTGTTTGTGGCAGTCGAGGAATCATGGGCAGATAGCGCAACAATGCTCAGTGTGTATTGTAGAGGAAAAATATAATCACACTCACTTCAGCATTTCATGATTCTCTTACTTGCACCTACAAAAGGTGTGCGTTTTTGCGCCAATGCATTGTTAAAGGATCAGTGTGTTTTGTAATTGTCCCATATAAAACTTTTAACGGCCAACTTAAAAATGGTATAATAAAATGTGCTAATTCACAATAATACATCCTTTATTAAACCGCTTTGTCGAATTTAACGCATCTTTACGGATGGTGTTGAGAGAACAATTTCTTAGCAACTAGGATTGCACAAACTACATGGCTATACAGGCATAAAGTGGCTACACAATGGTATTACTGGTATTAATTTGAATGCTTATTAACAAATAAATATAATTTGGAAACATTTCCAAAGTATATTTGTATATATTTGTTAATAAGGATTAAAATTAATACCAGTAATACCATTGTGTAGCCACTATATGCCTGTATAGCCATGTAGTTTGTGCAATCCTAGTTGCTAAGAAATTGTTCTCAGACATAATTATTATGTTTTGCATTTGGATACTGGGGGATTTGACTGGGGGGCGCCAATAAGGATTTCGCCGAGGGCGTCAAAATGGCTAGAAACGGCCTTGTTCTCAATAGACAACCCTTCCAGTTAACCCTGAACCTGGCAGTCTAAGATGAAGCAGAGACAAGCTCCTGGACAGCAAACGCCTGTCAAACCACTGCTTAAATCAGCCAGAGGAAAACAGTAGGCGCTCAGATCTGGCCTGCAATCCTGCTTCATCTGCCAGGCACACTAGAGCCCTCGCGGCTGCTGGCTGGACGCATGGTGAATGTTTCCAGGACGCTTTATATCTCGGATGCCTTTGATGGAAGCAGAGATCCCAGCAGACGTGCCAGGTGAGCAGGCTGGTTTAATACGGTTATTGAGCACTTTATGATAGCCCAGGTAAATTACAAGCTCAACTCTGTCCACAGCGTCTGTGAGATGTGCGGATTAGCACAGAAAATAATTTCAGTGCATCCATCAGTTTGTAAAAACAAAAGAAAAACATGTGTAACTAAGGCCCCCGTGATGGGAACCCACGAGGGACACTTTAAAAGCACAAATGCAAAGCTTACTTTTTCGTTAAATCACTTACGTGAAATTTTCAGGGAAAAAAGCAACATTTATCCATATGGAGGAATTTATTGTTATGTGTTATTGAAATGATTTGAGTTCACTTCATGTAAACAAACTTAATGTTTAATGGATATTTATACAATAGATAGTTTAATAGTTTGACAGTTTCACTAGATTATGCCATTATTTTATAATTTATAATTGCATATTAAATATTCACTTATCAACACTAAGTCAGATTTTTATGTCATCATTAGTGTGTCATAAGTATCTTTATTATAGGGGAAAAAGACCAAAAAAAGTTAACGTTAAGTAAAAAGTCACAATTATGACAGAAATTCAATAAGTCATATTTATGACCTTTAAATCTCATCATTTTGACTTTTATCATTGCCACACACACACACGCACACACACACACGCACACACACTCTCACACACACACGCAGACACTCTTAAACACACACACACACTTTCACACATGCGGACACTCTTAAACACACACATGCACACACACTTTCACACACACAGACACTCTTAAACACACACATGCACACACTTTCACACACGCAGACACTCTTAAACACACACATGCACACACTTTCACACGCAGACACTCTTAAACACACACACACTTTCACACACGCAGACACTCTTAAACACACATGCACACACTTTCACACACGCAGACACTCTTAAACACACACACACTTTCACACACGCAGACACTCTTAAACACACACATGCACACACACTTTCACACACGCAGACACTCTTAAACACACACATGCACACACTTTCACACGCAGACACTCTTAAACACACACATGCACACACACTTTCACACACACAGACACTCTTAAACACACACACACTTTCACACACGCAGACACTCTTAAACACACACATGCACACACACAGACACTCTTAAACACACACATGCACACACTTTCACACACGCAGACACTCTTAAACACACACACACACGCAGACACTCTTAAACACACACATGCACACACTTTCACACGCAGACACTCTTAAACACACACATGCACACACTTTCACACGCAGACACTCTTAAACACACACATGCACACACTTTCACACACGCAGGCACTCTTAAACACACACATGCACACACACTTTCACACACACAGACACTCTTAAACACACACATGCACACACTTTCACACGCAGACACTCTTAAACACACACATGCACACACTTTCACACGCTGACACTCTTAAACACACACATGCACACACTTTCACACACGCAGGCACTCTTAAACACACACATGCACACACACTTTCACACACACAGACACTCTTAAACACACACATGCACACACTTTCACACACGCAGACACTCTTAAACACACACACACGCAGACACTCTTAAACACACACATGCACACACACTTTCACACACGCAGACACTCTTAAACACACACATGCACACACTTTCACACGCAGACACTCTTAAACACACACATGCACACACACTTTCACACACACAGACACTCTTAAACACACACACACTTTCACACACGCAAACACTCTTAAACACACACATGCACACACACTTTCACACACACAGACACTCTTAAACACACACATGCACACACTTTCACACACGCAGACACTCTTAAACACACACATGCACACACTTTCACACACACAGACACTCTTAAACACACACATGCACACACTTTCACACACGCAGACACTCTTAAACACACACATGCACACACTTTCACACACGCAGACACTCTTAAACACACACATGCACACACACTTTCACACACACAGACACTCTTAAACACACACATGCACACACTTTCACACACGCAGACACTCTTAAACACACACATGCACACACACAGACACTCTTAAACACACACATGCACACACAGACACTCTTAAACACACACATGCACACACTTTCACACACGCAGACACTCTTAAACACACACATGCACACACAGACACTCTTAAACACACACATGCACACACACTTTCACACACACAGACACTCTTAAACACACACATGCCCACACTTTCACACACGCAGACACTCTTAAACACACACACACGCAGACACTCTTAAACACACACATGCACACACTTTCACACGCAGACACTCTTAAACACACACATGCACACACTTTCACACGCAGACACTCTTAAACACACACATGCACACACTTTCACACACGCAGGCACTCTTAAACACACACATGCACACACACTTTCACACACACAGACACTCTTAAACACACACATGCACACACTTTCACACACACAGACACTCTTAAACACACACACACGCAGACACTCTTAAACACACACATGCACACACACTTTCACACACGCAGACACTCTTAAACACACACACACTTTCACACACGCTGACACTCTTAAACACACACATGCACACACACACACATACCTACCCATCATACATTAATTTCACTACAGTAAATCCACCATATTCATTTAAATTTTAAGATTTTGAGTTGGACTTTGTGGGAAATTCCAGGCTACAAGTTCTTAATGCTCCTGTTTTTTCCCACATGCGTAACAAAATGCAAGCCAAACAACTCAGGCCGCTCACGCTCCCACAGCACTGCCATAGACAGCCGTAGTGAACAGATTCAACACATTGTAATTGTTTCGTTGGTCAATATTGTAATGCAATACCCTATAATTTACGCTCAGTGCGTCTCTTTTAGACAACTGAATACGGTCAACATGCCATCAATTACCGTATTCAGAGTGCACCACATAAGAAACATCATTCTAACAAACACGCCTTTGAACATTAAAGCATAGATCTAATAATTATTGACCATTTTCACACGAGGCAAGTGTTCTTTACAACAAACAAGAACATTAGAGTACTTTTCTGATGTTCAAGGTCAAAACAGCATCAAACTGATTTGGTTTCTGAATAATAATAATGCACATAAAAGCATAACACAACACATTATTGCACACGTCAAAATATACATGCAAAGCATCAGCCGGGCCGTAGAGGGAGCGAGACGCAGACGGTGAAGGACGATCCAGCCCTTCAGTTCATATTCAGGCATTAATATTTCATGGCTTCAGAGCCTTTGGTTACACAGGTTCCTTCTTTCACCGTATTTCCCGTGTCATAACTAATTCTCCCGGCTGATGGCCACAGCTATTAAAAATTTACCTGAGTGCGCTCTCTGTTTGGACAGTTTTGTTTTGAAACTATTCAGGGACGAAAGGCCAATCCGGTCCCTTATTGAAGCACTTATATACAGATGAAATCACCTTTTACAAACAAACACTCGACAGCAATACTTCTGGACTTCAGGAATCATGGGAAAAAGAGCCAGTACACTTTAGTATACTTTTAAAAAGGGTATTCAAGTACAAACAGCATGTAACGCTTTTTACAGCAGTTAATTACACATGTATTGCTATTGAATGTAAATGTGCATTATAGTTTTTTTGACCCACTTAAGTGCATCTTAATATGTAATTTCATAATTACTTCTATTGTCTTTGAAATATGGATAAACTGTACTGACAAGCATTTATGGCACACACACTCACACACACACACACACTCACACATGCACACACGCACACACACTCTCACACATGCACACGCACACACACGCTCACACATGCACACACACACACACACTCTCACACTCACACATGCACACACACACACACACACACACTCTCACACATGCACACACACACACACTCCCACACATGCACACGCACACACACACACGCGCACTCACACACTCTCACACATGCACACACAGATACACACTCTCACACATGAACACACACACACATTCTCTCTCACACACACACCACCTACCCATCACTTAAGTATATCTTAATATGTAATTTCATAATCACTTCTATTCACACACTCAGTCACACACACTTATTCACACTTGCACACTCTCTCACAAACACACACTCACACATGCACACACACACACACACACACTAACACTGACACACACACACTCTCTCTCTTTCTCACACACACACACACACACACCACCTACCCATCACTTAAGTACATCTTAATATGTAATTTCATAATCACTTCTATTCACACACTCAGTCACACACACTTAAACACACTCACACACATGCACGCACATGCACACACGCACACACACACACACGCACACTCACACACTCTCACACATGTACACACACAGATACACACTCTCAAACATGCACACACACACTCTCTCTCACACACACACACACACCACCTACCCATCACTTAAGTACATCTTAATATGTAATTTCATAATCACTTCTATTCACACACTCAGTCACATACACTTATTCACACTCGCACACTTTCTCACAAACACACTCACACACACTCTCACACATGCACACACACACACACACACTAACACTGACACACACACACACTCTCTCTCTTTCTCACACACACACACACACACCACCTACCCATCACTTAAGTACATCTTAATATGTAATTTCATAATCACTTCTATTCACACACTCAGTCACACACACTTAAACACACTCGCACACTCTCTCACAAACACACTCTCACACACATGCACGCACACGCACACACACACACACTCACACATGCACACACACACACACACACTAACACTGACACACACTCTTACGCATGCACACACACACACACACACACACTCTCCCTCTCTCTCTCTCTCTCTCTCTCTCTCTCTCTCTCTCACACACACACGCACACACTCTCTCTCACTCTCTGTCTCTCACACATACACACACACACACACACACACACACCACCTACCCATCACTTAAGTACATCTTAATATGTAATTTCATAATTACTTCTATTGACACACTCTCACACACACACACACTCACACATGCACACACACACCACCTACCCATCACTTAAGTACATCTTAATATGTAATTTCATAATTACTTCTATTGACACACTCACTCACACACACTCTCACACACACACACACATGGCTAAAGTGTACTGATGAGAATTTATGGCAAACTAAAATATACTTTAATGTAATTTATATTAGCACTTGTTTGTCATGCATTTATAATATATTTGTAACAGTTAAGTTGCAATTTAGTATTTAAAATACATAAACTTTAATGTAATATCGAAAAACACTAATTACATTAAATAATTATAATCAAATATTCAACATGTGCTTTAGTCAATATGTCAAGATAAGCTGTTTGACAAAGTATGCAAGGATGCTTTATGACAAAAGATGATTAAAACATCATAATTAAAAATGTACTTTAAAGTAAAACTTTTAATTTGACATTATTACAAAGTGTGTTAAGAAACAGTCTTGAAATTGAACTCTCTTTAAGTGCACTTTATATTTTAATAATATGATATTATCTGCAAGTACAGTTTTAACTTTTTTTATTTCACTGTGTCCTTGTTACACATGTAGTTTCTATAGTAAATACTATAAATTATGCATAATTACAACTAACCCTAAACCACACCTAATCCTAACCCTATATTAAGTACATGTAGTTAATTAATATGATTCAGTACTTAAATGTAAGTACAGTTTCAATACAATTAAGTGCAGTTCTTTTTTCACAAGAGCATTGATATAACAGTTACGATCCCAATCTTACACATTCAAAATCTGAGATTTATTAAGTGTGATGAATGTCAGATTTTATCACCGGCTGTCAGAAGGCATATCACCTGTCTGATGGTTATTTTTACTATTTTATGCCTTATTTCTCAGGCGTTAGAGGATGTGTTTGTCTAACAGCTGCTTGTCTCATGAACCCAGATGTGGTTGAATGTTGTGCGATGTCACAATAATTTGTCCTCTATGGAGTAAAAACCGCACAGACAGACCTTGAGGCTGGTGCCTCTTTTAGTATCAAATATTCTTTTAACTGAATCTCAGCATTTCATGGGTCAGAACATGTCCATGCACAAAGCAGTGAACCCAATAAACCAGCAGAGTCAGTTTGTGCAGTTTAACACGGGCATCATGCCAAACCACATCATCCAACAGCATCACGCTTGTCGTATCGTTTTCTCCGTGTCCTCTAAACCTAGAATCAGATCCACAATTTGAAGAGAAACCCAACTCAGGTGGTCAGAACAAAGAGAAACTCGTCAGATTCAGCTCAAGCACGCAGGACTGTCAGATTCAAAAGCATTGCTGAAGTGAAGGCTGGTTTGTGCAGAGAAACACTCCTAAGAGAACAAAAGAACAATAACATCTTTTCTTTCAGTGAATAAAACACAGTTTTCCTTCAGTTTGTCCAAAGACTCATGAGTGAGAAAGAGTTGACACCACTAATGATGCACAGCTACACAGCTTCATTCAGACGGGACTTTCATTCCAGAAAACTGCCGGAGAGTTGAATGTATGCTGGAGAATTACAGTAACATTTAAAGGGAAAGTTCGCCCAAAAGTTAAAATTCTGCCATCAATTATTCACCATCATGTCGTTCCAAACCCATTTGACTTTCAATTATCTTTGAAAGACAAATTTAGACATTTTTAACGAAAGCGGAGAGATTTCGGTCCCTCCATTGAAAGTCCCCAGATAACAGCGAACATTCTTAGAACGTTCTAGCAAGGTTCTCTCAATGTTATGAACAAACGTTCTTTCGAGTAACGTTAATAGAACGTTCTTTCAAAGCTGGTCTTTAATAGTGTTCTCAAAACCTAAAGGCCTGTTCACACCGGGACGATTTTCGCACGCATTTATCGCCGACGTTTAATGCCTTGTGACTAAACAAAGGGCGCCAATGTGAGTGTGCACACCGACGTGCAAAACGCCAGGCGTAAAAGCGTCATTTTTAAAAAACGCCTTGGGTTAATTTTTTTTGTTTTTTGTCGCAGCGCGTTAAAAACTGGCCGACCAATGAGACCGCCGCCTTTGTTCACGTGCCTGGAGCTGCTGAAGTTACAGGAAAACACGACTTGGTGGCGCTCTAGCACAAAACGGTCTTCCCGAGCACACATTGATACGATGAAGTAGAAGTAAGTAGACAAAGAAGAAGATGAGCTGCTAATGCCTGTCACTGTGACACTGCTGCTTGCCAGTTAGCAAAAAAGCTTGTGAATGGTTTTGGCAAGCACGTAAATACTGTCTCTCTTCTTCTTCTGCGTGACAAGCGAGTGTCAGAAGCGTAAAGTGCCGCAGCACCACTTTGTGTACCGGGAGCGCCATCTACTGGATTTGCACGTTCACTTGGCCCATCGCCAGGGAAAATCGATTGGGTGTGAACACTCAAGCCGCGCCGGAAAACACCTCGAAAAACGCTGGCGATAAGCGCGCGATATTCGTCCCAGTGTGTACAGGCCTTTAGAACAAACATTATTTATACATCGTTCATGGAATGTTCTTTTTAGTTGAATGTTTGTCTGAAGTTTTTAGAATGTTCAGGTAACATTCCCATGTTTGAATGATGATGAAATGGAATGTTCGCTTATAGCCAAGAAAAAACATTTTTAAAACATAAAAAACTGGAATTGTGAATAAGCAAAGCAAGCATGTTTGAGCTTCCGTTTAACATATTTGATGTTGATTCTATTGTTTTTAAACTAAATCATAAACGATCATGTCTCTTCAGAAGACATGATTCATTTTTATAAGTTAAACAAGATTCAACTGGTTTTTTATTTAAGTTGAAATGACTTGAACATCCAAGCTGATTGTACTGTTTTTTTAGTTTTTTTTTAAGTGTATGAACTTATTTGAAATGTCAAAGTTTTGGGTGGATGGACTTTCACTGGAGGGACAGAAATCTCCAACCCGACGAGAAAATGTAACTATTTTACAAGGTGGCAATTTAGAATTAATTCATACAATGTGACTGTGAATTGCATGTATGATTAAGAGAACGTAAACTTGAAGCTCCACCTCTAAAGCATAAGCAATGACATTGTACAAATTCATATGAATTAGCCACCAATTCACCAAAAAGTAAAATAGTTACAATTTGTCATTAAGATTGTGTTGAAATCACTAAGGTTTCATTAAAAATATCTTCTGAGGTCTATGAAGGTGAATAAATATTGACAGAATTTAAATTTTAGGCTGGACTGTCTCTTTAAGTGGCAGATACATTAGTATTTGGATTCAGTAGACTTCCATTCATACGTATGGGAATGCAGGAAACCGGAAACAAGCTCACGTGAAGGTTATTACACATAGCGCTGCATTCAAAAGTTCAAGTTTTATTGTAATCAGACCTGAGAGTTCACACAATGAGAAGATGCGTGACCAATAGGGATGTAGATGTCACAGACTGACCTGTTGGATGAATTAGTTTTTTTGGTCATATCATGTCCATTTCAGAAATATGTATGATCATAGTCTAGTGTGACCACTGCTTTACTGAGAATCCTGAATTTTTTTAACGATTTGATTTGATTTTAGTGATGTTTTTTTTAAAGGAAGCCTCACTATTAGTATTAGGTTTAGAGACTTAACCATAAGTATTAAACTTATAAAAAATAAAGTGTGCAACTCCCTGGCTGTAAATGAAAGACTCGGACGGGAGAGCAGAGAAAGCATCACCCCTCTACACTATACAAGATTCCCGGGAAACGATGCCCAGAAGAAACCTATCAAAAGGCTGACTTGTCAGAATCGGATTCATCCAGGCGGGAGAAAGGAGACCAAAATGAGGGTCGGGTTTTGTTTTTCTGTCGATGTCGCGATAAATGTAAGAATCAGAGGTTTCAGTTTTCAGAGGGAAAAAGAAGATGAAGAGAAAAAGCTGCAAAAGTAAGAAGAACAAAGGCGGGATGCGGGATGCTGACACAGTGTGCACGGATTTCTTTTTTCCTCAGGGCTTTAACGGGAAGCTTTACAGAATCCACTGATATGGGCTGCTGTCCCGAAGTGGCCTTTCATTTCATTGATATTGTTACATGGGTTAGGGTTAATATTATATTATCTTCAAGTACAGTAAATATACTTTTAAGATAAAGGATATAAGGGCAGAGTAAAAGTATACACATCCATCCAACTCACATAAAACCGAAGCGATGCGATCACTTTGAATGATGAACAGATAGAAATCGAATCTCAAATCAAACCAAACCCTTAATAAACCTATGTATGCAAAGCTCAAATCAAATAGAGTGACACGTCAATAACAATCAAACCTCACTGGTTCCTGCACGTCAGCGCATACATCTTCTGTAAGTATGTATGAGTATATAAATATAAAAAAAAATTATGCTATTATATACTGCTATTATTTAGCATATAACACAATTAATTTTAATAAAAAAAAAACATTGACTGACCCAAATTGAAGTTGCTAACTGCTAACTTAAATGAAATTTAAGTGTTTGAGCTAGACAACAGAAATCAACGTCCCTGGACAGACACACTGGAGCCAGAAATGACACGTCGCAACACTATAACAATAAAGCAAGCTGAGAATTCATTGTGAATCTATTTAAGACTGTGTCATCAGCAATATTTACAGTATGAAGCATTGAGAGCGGATGTTATTAGGTGGGCAAGCTCACAGTGAGTCACACACCTGCATCTCTGAGATGATGCTTCAGAAAATGTGAACGTGAGAATTGAGTCAAAGACACTATCATTAAGAAACGCTGCACCGTAAAACAAAGCATCAAATTCAGCCAGCATCTGGAGATGTACAGTGAGAGAAAGTGGTTTATGGGGTGAGAAAATGAAAGCTGACCTTTAGAGTAAAGCAGATGATGATGTCTGCGGCGCAGAAAAATAAAATAACCCTCCTTCTTCTACACACTGTACTACTAAAATTCAACCACTACAGGCAATCTGAGGAACGTAAGGACGCCATATAACACTTCAAAAGTGGAACATTGTAAAGTAACGTTCCCATAATATTTGCAAAATGATCAAATGGAATGTTCCCTTAACGTTCGTATAACTAGACGTTTTGAACGTTCAGAGAACGTATTCACAACTGGATGGGAATGTTAGCAAAAAGGGCCGGCCCTGACCAATTTGCTGCCATAGGCAAGATTTTACTCGGTGCCCCTTGTATCAAGGCTTAGCACTACATGTTATCAGTCGAAGTTGTGGAAACACTGGTACTGTTTTATTTTTATTCTTAACAACTCAGTTTCTTATGATGTTAAAATATGTTCTCAGAACTGTACACTGATTGTTTATGGACAGGTTATGGAGTCACTGCATATTTCGGCTGCGAGAGAAACACATGGCGGCGGTCTTGAATTACACTTGAATTACCTTTAAATGTTTGTTAAAAGAGCTTAAATGTTGGCAATATGTATTAAAAACTATATGAAATATGCAATACTGTAAAATAAAGGAATTATCATGCAAGTCAGTGGTTGTGCCGAGTATTTATTTTTTTTAATCTTTAGTGGATTAAAGTTAATCTGTAGACATTAATTCATGTATGAAGTAAAAACAAAACAAAACAAAAAAGCTAGTATTATGCTGGGTTAAGTAAACAACCTAATTTGCTGGGTAAAATGAACCCAACATGAGTTCTGTCCTATATTTACTGTAACCCAGTGTTTTTAGAGTGTGTGGGACACAAAAAGATGATGTCCTGATGTCCTTTGTATGCTAAATAAAAGATCACGCAGTGACCAGTGACAGCACATCTAAACATCTAAAATCATATGAAACACTTTATTTATTCATATTTATTTAGTATTTAAATTGCATAGCAAATGTCCATTCATTTGTATTTTGTTAACAGTTTTAACATAAACTAATAAACTTCATGTGATGCATTTTGTCAGTCATACGTAAGATTTAAAAAAAATCATGGCATAGTTTATGAACTATTTGATTGTATTATTTCAAAATGCCTTTATTGCTTAGAATCAGCACAAATCTGTTCATTGTGAAAGCAATTAGTTAAAAGTATGAACATGGTTAAAATACGGCTAGCTGTGGAACAAGCAATATTCAAATAGTTATGAGATAAAAACAAATTGTATTTATTGATGATAAATATAGTATTGTGTATTTTGAACACATTCAGTTTATTAGTATTACTACAGAAATCTGACCTGACAAATATGCATGACATTAGTTTGTTGATGGTGAAACTGTGTATGTAATACAGACGTTATATTTCAAATACATAAATCTTACATTTATTTCTTTTTTGGAGTCTAGCTTTGTCAAACAGAGTACTTTTATGGTACTTTTGTCCTTCAAAACATTTTATTTTGTGTTTTCCAGACAAAAGAAAGTCAACTTCCTTTCATTTCCCTTGACAAGCAGTCTGAATCACCAAAAGTGATGGTAAAACAACTACTTTAATCAAATATGTGATAAACATCCGTCTATTGTTTGTCACGTGCCTCATTATGATTCACTTCTGTCCAAAGACATGCTTTGACTGAAGACATATTTCTAAAGAATGAGACGCTGCCTTTAAATGATCAAATGTCTGTTTGCCCATTGTGTTGGTATAAACCGTTTGCTCCGCGCAGCACTTTCCATTTTAAGATCAATCAGAGTTCCTCTTTTATTTGAGAGCCAGTATATCCCCTGTCAAATAATTTTGGTTTTAATTCATCAAAGGTTTGTGTAAATCCGAAGGTTGCTGCCTACAGAAAGTTGATTAAATCCATTTATAAACTTCAAAGTCTTGAGTTGTTGACTGAAGCGTCCACTGTTCAGACGCTCTTACACACCACATGGCAAAACCGGAATGATTGTTTCACTCCTCAAAGTCGCTATAAAAGTGACAGAGAGAGTTATAAATGCAAATGCAGCAGAGCTGGTGTATTTTACCATGAATAATTGAGCATGTTGGGGGAGCTCCAATCAAACAGATGCACAATTTGTTGAGCACCCTTATTAAACACTACGGAAAGTTTACTGTTCCAAAGTTTTACACTCATGCAATGCGGCATATGTATGGTAATAGATGAAGAATGCGAGCTGCAGTTTCTGCAGAGGCAAGCAGCAATGAGAAACGCATTATACTCACATTCACTTCTTATGCATGAACCGGACAAGAAACGAAGTGGACTGACTTCTAATATACATGCAGTAATTTTAATGTGTCGAGCCACCATGGCCAAAAACGAGGCAGGACATTACAGGAATATCACAAGCTCAATACAAGTATTGAATGTACAGCAATGCATTTACAATGGAAGTCTATGGGGCAAGAGTACGAGATGGTGTACAAGCTTATATTTGTTAAAGCACATGCATGGATTATTTAGGGGTTTATTTGACCTGTAAAGTTGTGTAAATTGTCATTTTAGAGGTGGGACTACTGTTCTATGTGTTACATGTTCCTGATGTGCAGCAGTGGTATTTTAGTATTATTTTATTTTCAATTTGCATGTTAATTTTCTTAAGTTTTAGCCATTTTGTTATGTCATTTTGTCAGTTTTATTAATTTAATTATTATTATTGTATTTATTTTATTTGTGTATTTAGTAACACCTTTCTTAAAGCCTTTATGTAAAATGCATTATAAAGATATTCATAATGTACATTATGATGCATTATGTCTTTTCATAAATAACTGAAAACAAAGTTAAATGATTTATAATATTTGCAGATTCCTTGTTACATCTGAAATTGAAATGTGTTTTAATGCATTATACTTTCTGAAGGTGTAACAATTAATAGATTAGTATTATGATTAGTATTATTCATGAGAACATGCAGTGCATTATACTGTGCATTACAAGGCATAATTAATGCATTAAAAATAATTTTACAAAGCATTATATATAGATGCTTTATGCAAAGTTTTTTAGATTAAAATATTTAGATTTAGCTTTAATTTATTTTTATTTCAGTTTGTTTTAGAAGTTATTTATTGTCAGTTCAACTAACAATTTTAGTTAATAATAACAAAACAGTGAGTATTTCACATAATAGATATGTCAATATTCACCAATTAGGCATAACATGTTGTGTTGGTCCCCCTTTTTCTGCCAAAACAGCCCTGCCCGTCGAGGCATGGACTCCACTAGACCCCTGAAGGTGTGCTGTGGTATCTGGCACCAATATGTTAGCAGCAATTCCTTTAAGTCCTGTAAGTTGCAAGGTGGGGCCTCCATGGCTATGCAGCCCCATACACAACAAAGAACCAGCATTAACTTCTTGAGCAATTTGAGCTCCAGTAGCTCGTCTGTTTGATCGGACCACACGGGCCAGCCTTCGCTCCCCACGTGCATCAATGAGCCTTGGCCGCCACATTCTCCACTGTTCTTTTCATGGAGCACTTTTGATAGATCCTGACCACTGCAGACCGGGAACACCCCACAAGAGCTGCAGTTTTGGAGATGCTCTGACCCAGTCGTCTAGCCATCACAATTTGGCCCTTGTCAAACTCGCTCAAATCCTTACGCTTGCCCATTTTTCCTGCTTCTAACACATCAACTTTGAGGACAAAATGTTCACTTGCTGCCTAATATATCCCACCCACTAACAGGTGCCGTGATGAAGAGATCATCAGTGTTATTCACTTCACCTGTCAGTGCTCATAATGTTATGATCGGTGTGTATCAGTATAAGCGTAATCAATTTTCACACACGCAGGCTGATAAGAAAATGTTGCCTCATAAATGACTGATTTGGCATGCTCTTCATAATAATTATGATGTTAACATGTCACTAAGAACTGTGATCCTCTAATAAGCATAAAAACACAAATATTGCATATAAGTATCAATTTGTAATTAAATAAATTAACTTATCAGTTTTTGTATTAAAAAATATATGAATTTATAATCAGTCAACCAAAAGTC
This sequence comes from Rhinogobio ventralis, assembly GCA_039654625.1. Taxonomy (NCBI): domain Eukaryota; kingdom Metazoa; phylum Chordata; class Actinopteri; order Cypriniformes; family Gobionidae; genus Rhinogobio; species Rhinogobio ventralis. Next base: position 49,061,658 of record CM077194.1, read on the forward strand.
CCATAGTACAGCTTAATATGGGCCTTTTTTTCTGGATTAAAATGGTAATCATTTTTAAAATACTGTAATTAATAATCATACTGTGTCTTCCAGGTTCTTCTAATTGCCCTTGCATTGAGGAGGGGAAACTAATTATCCACAAACCTCCTTCAATTAGTGTGACATTTTGAAAAGGTTAGACAAATCAATGGCAAACGTGCACGTTGTAATTGTGGCATTTTCCGGTTGCTCTGATCGCTGCGGATCCTCTGTAACAGTGCAGGGACTGTTTATGTGAAGCCCCAGCGAGCTTCCTTTCCTGGGACTGAAATATTCGACAAGTTTAGACACTGCAAAGCATGAAGGGCATTTCTCGTTTGAGAGCTGTTTGTCAAAATCAACCGTGCGATTTATTCACTGAAGATCCACACATTAAAGTCACATGATGGCTGGACCGCGACATACAATGCCGGTCAGAAGTTTGGGGTAAAATTCATTAAAAGTGACTAAAAGACTATATATATATTTACCAAAGAAACCTGCACATCTGTTTTCAACACTGGTAATAATCATAAATGTTCTGGAGCATCAAATCATCATATTAGAATGATTTCTGAAGGATCATGTGACACTGAAGACTGATTCACAATGATTTTAATGGTGATATAAAATTAAGTGAAATTGTGAATATTGTTGTGATATACATGGACTTTAATTAGACTTGTGAAGTGTAGGTAAAAATAAAATATATAAACAGGTTCTTATTTCGGTGCATATGAATGACATGAATAAATATCGTTCTTCCTGGAGCTCATTTAAATGAAAGGATTGTTGTTAACTAGATTTTTACTGTATTTAGCTAAATTGATTTGAAATATAACTGACTTTATTAAAACAGACTGTTCTTCTGTCATTTCAAGAGATGTAAATATCAAGATATAAATAAAATTGGATAATATATTATTTCCGAGCTACACTATATTGCCAAAAGTATTGGGACACCCCTCCAGATCATTGAATTCAGGTGTTCAATCACTTCCATGGCCACAGGTGTATAAATCAAGCACTAGGCATGCAGACGCTTCTACAAACATTTGTGAAAGAATGGGTCGCTCTCAGGAGCTCAGTGAACTCAAGCGTGGTACCGTGATAGGTTGCCACCTGTGCAATAAGTCCATTCATGAAATTTCCTCACTACTAAATATTCCACGCTTAACTGTTATTGGGATTATAACAAAGTGGAAGCAATTGGGAACAACAGCAACTCAACCACGAAGTGATAGGCCACATAAAATCACAGAGCGGGGTCAGCACATGCTGAGGGTCACAGTGTGCAGATGTCGCCAACTTTCTGCAGAGTCAATAGCTCCAGACCTCCAAACTTCGTGTGGCCTTCAGATTAGCTCAAGAACAGTGTGTAGAGAGCTTCATGGAATGGGTTTCCATGGTCGAGCAGCTCATTCAAGCCTTACATCACCAAGTGCAATGCAAAGCATGGGAGGCAGTGGGGTAAAGCACGCCACCACTGGACTCTAGAGCAGTGGAGACGTGTTCTCTGGAGTGACCAATCACGCTTCTCTGTCTGGCAATCCCATGGACGAGTCTGGGTTTGGCGGTTGCCAGGAGAACGGTACTTGCCTGACTGCATTGTGCCAAGTGTAAAGTTTGGTGGAGGGGGGATTATGGTGTGGGGTTGTTTTTCAGGGGTTGGTCTTGGCCCCTTAGTTCCAGTGAAAGGAACTCTTAATGCTTCAGCATACCAAGACATTTTGGACAATTTCATGCTCCCAACTTTGTGGGAACAGTTTGGGGATGGCCCCTTCCTGTTCCAACCAGTGCACAAAGCGTCGGTCTATAAAGACATGGATGAGCGAGTTTGTTGTGGAGGAACTTGACTGGCCTGCACAGAGTCCTGACCTCATCCCGATAGAACACCTTTGGGATGAATTAGAGCGGAGACTGCGAGCCAGGCCTTCTCGTCCAACATCAGTGCCTGACCTCACAAATGCGCTTCTAGAAGAATGGTCAAACATTCCCATAAACACACTCCTAAACCTTGTGGAAAGCCTTCCCAAAAGAGTTGAAGCTGTTATAGCTGCAAAGGGTGGACCAACTCCATATTAAACCCTACGGATTAAGAATGGGATGTCATTAAAGCTCATGTGCATGTAAAGGCAGGCGTCCCAAAACTTTTGGCAATATAGTGTATGTCACTGAGAACAGATTCACCAGTTCTGTTTTCACACTTTATTCCCGTAGAAATTCCTTGCCTTAGATAGAAGAGACCAGACAAAGCAGTTGGGATAAAAACTTTCATCTTGTCGTTTTTTAATCTTCTCTCTGTCTTTCTCAACATTCCCGAGCGCTTCAGGTAATAAATCACGTCTGAGACTGGAGGTGAGCGCTTGAGCGACGGTCAGCGAAACGCTTGCTCTCTCTCTCTCTCTCTCTCTCTCTCTCTCCCTCTCTTCATTCTAAGCAGCTCGGGAAAGCATGCAGAGACATAAACACAAAAGTGTTTCTGCTACCACCCGTCGTGCTTTCAATAGTTTGTTGATTTTACTCACTAAATAAGTGCAGCCAAGCTAAATCATACATTTGAACGAAGTTTGATTTGCATCATAACCATGTTGAGCACTACATTTTTTAAAAATCTTCTCATATTCGACATGCTAAGGTGTTCTGAATGATGAAAACCCCAAAATTATTTTTAGGATTTATCACAACTTTCTTTTATCTTTTGTGAAATTAACTTAGATAATTAATGTGGCTCAGATAACATCATATTTTGAATTACTGTTGATTAAACCAATCGCCTTCATTGTATGAACTCAAATTATTAATTTCAATGAACTCAAATGTTTAAGGCAACCAAGTTGCTTACTTTTTTTTAAGTTAAACCAACAATATCTTTTACAGTGCACACCTGTCTTAAATTCTTCAATCAACTTGGATGTTAAATAATTTCAACTAAATGACATTAAACTGACTTAAAAATGAGTTGAACCTTGTATAATATGTATAAAAAAGTTGAAAATTGCTTGACTAATTAATTTTAATGCGTTAAAGCAATGTAAAAACATATGTTGTCATAACTCAGTGATCATATAATTTTACAGTGCACTAGTAATAGTGATGCTTGCCTTAGCAAACGGCACTAAAATGCAGAGGGCCGAGTTGCGTTTTTGCTGACACATCCTCTTCGGTGTCAATACCGTCTGTTGCACATAAATCTTGATGAAAGACAAACATGAACTTGTAATACAAAAGGAGCCCTGCCGCTTTGCCAATGATCAATATTTCCAACCGTTCGCTTATTTTTCAGCGAGAACTGCTGATGAGGTCTGACTCTAGTTCTTCATTACAGGGATATTAATTCAGTTCTAAAGAGCGATTGACGTATGAAACTAAACGTCTATTTTAAGACGTCTTTCATTGGGATTTCATCACCAAAAGCTCTGGCTCTCTCTCAGTCCTGCGGTATGGATCGTGCTGAGTACGGGTCACTGGGCCGGAGTAAACCAGCCACCAATGCAAACCTGATTCAGAAAGTCCGAAAACTGTTTTCCAATGGCTGACACAGGGAAAGGTCAGCGGATCTACAGTACTTCGGGTCCGACTGAGCAGACTGAACTGAAAAACAGCACCATCTGTCATTAGAAATGAACTGATGTGTTGCTTTGAAGCTGCTGGCGGATTCTCCTTCACTTTCTGCATGTTGCATTTCTCCATCTCTCCAATCCTAGCTGTGTATCAGGTAAGATTTGTGCACTTAACTAAACATTGTCCCTGCATCAACAACCATTAACTGTGCAGACTCAAATGCACCACTGACAAAACGCACATAGATGCATGTTTACACACATATGGCGTCAGGGAATATTTAAAAAGCATTGTGTGTTGCATGCAAAAAAACAACACTTTATTTTACAGTGTCACACGTTACATGTAGTAACTGTAGACATTACTATAAAGTATGCATAATTACATGCAACTAACCCTAAATCAAACCTATTCCTAACCCTATAGTAAGTACATGTAGTTAATTATTATTACTCAGTACTTAATTACACTGTAAAATAAGGGTTACACTGTAATTATATATGTAAGTACAGATAGTAACTAATTCAATAATATTAAGTAATGTACTTACTATAGGGTTAGGATTAAGGTTTGATTTATTGCATGTAATTATGCATAATTGTTACAATAGTAACTACATGTAACATGTGTAACAATGACACTGTAAAATAAAGAGAAACGACTCCGGATCATATGATCTACACGTATACTAACCCTCTTCCAGTAGAAGTCAACATCAATATTGTGTTTGAGCGCAACTGAAACTCTATATATGGGTGAAAGGGCAATGCAGCGGTCAATATGGAGCAGTTGCATTCAGTCCTGTGCACTGACTGTACGGTTACCAGACCAGGCATGCTTAACGATTTCCTGTTTTATATGTTATGGTACATTGTAAAGTAAAACTCAGCAGACTATCCTCATTGTATACATCAACAGAACGCTGAAAGCGTTACCAATCATTTATTTAAAGATGGCATGCACACACACATGCTGACGTTGCTTCTCTAAGATGCACATTATTATAGTCATATATAGTCTATAATTGATGCTTTTTCCTCTGCATGTATGCATGCATGTTCTGGTGCTTAAAACATAACCTGAAGGACCTATATTGACACGTGAAGAACTTCTACACCAAGACTATGCTGATTTCATGCTTGGAGCCCAACTACACTGTACAATATGCACACAGTAATGCAGTATAGCAATGCATTTCTTGTGATATGTTCCTCTAACCTGACCAAGACAGTTTTGAAGCATTACAAAGCAGCATGCACTTTTCAGAAATGTCACTTTCCTCCCGTAATATATCATCTGACTCCATGCAAAACACGCTGGAGAGAAATATTGGCAATTGGTGGGAATGTGCTTCTTCAGAGTCAGAAAATAAGATTTTCTGCATTGATCTTTCTCGGGCATCAAACCAATGTAATATTTTTCATGCAGGACTTCTGATGCAAGTGCACACAATCAGTTTCCATGCAACTAGGAAAAGTCAACCTGACACTTCAGTGCAGTTTTTGAGATGCTCGGATTCAGGTGCTGCAAAGAAACACTGAAGCGCCTCAATTGCCCTGCAGTGGTCTGCTCGTTTTCTCTGGATGAAAGCTGGCTCTTACAGTGAACACGTTTAGCCTATCTCTCGTTTCCAGATGCAAAACACACCGAGCTCATCTGTCAGCGCAGCGCTTATACTGTATGTGACGGACGGTCGGGTCTCACCTAGGGTGAAGTAGGGCAGAGCCGTGTTGTCCAGATCATCCAGAACCGAGATGCGACCCGGCAGGTCAGTCCTGACGAACAGCAGGAGTCTGGACTCCCCTCCGGCGAGACTCCCGGATCCCGCGCCGGTGAAGCTGAACTCATTCTCCCGGAGAACAGGCAGAGTGGACACGGTCACGGTCTTCACCTCGCACGGGCTCTCCGCCTCGCCTCTCTTGTCCCGGTCCACGTCCGGCTTTCCCCCGGCCCGGGTTCGGCTCACACAGAGCTCCAGCAGCAGCAGGAGGAGGAGACGCGCGTGTCTCGGTGTCATTCCGCTCGCGGTGCCGCTGCGCGTGGATTGAGCGTCTCGCGTAAAGCGCTGGTGGTTTATAGCAGTACCGGCGGTGCCGAGAGCGACCGGCAGGCGGCAGCACTGAGGAGCCCTAACACATCATTTGCAGCACACGCTATGATATATACTTTTTTTTTTTTATACAATTACACATTAAATCAAATAGTATCACGCACATTAATTTGCGTTTTGCATCATTATAGAGTATGAGAAAAAAGTTAATTAGGTTATTCATTTATCATAAGTTATTATGAATATTATTTATTATATTAATTTATTAAGTTAAGTTTTATTGATATTATTACTATTATTAATAATAATATTTCAGCATAATAGGCATTTAAAATGCATGTTCATATTTTAGTGCTCCATTAATTGGAGTAACTATAATTTTAGCAATTTTTATCACGTTCCACATCACGTTTATCAGTATATAAATCAGTAGTTTTGTTTTGGCATACATTATTCTATTTGTGTTGATTCAGTGATGTTAAATAATATTTTGAGTAGAATAAAACCAGTTCATTTAGATGCATTGCGTAAAAAAAAAAAAATGCTTTCCAAATATCTAACATTTCTTAAATTAAGATGCATTTACTACACAAGTAAAATGGCATGATTTTATGTCTATAATATTGTTTCCAATTGAATTAAGGTTATTTTTCTTTCCCCATGGCAAATAATTTTGCTTATTTTTAACGTAATTTATTAATTTTTTTCTTTAAGAGTTTTTAGATATTTGGACGGTAAACAAGTAGAAAATATATATATATTTTTTTTTTTTTTTACAGTTTGTTATATAGTTCTAATAGCAGGTACATATTGCAGGAAAGCCTGTTAGATCCTATGCACTTAAAAAAAAAAAAAAAAAAAGATGCTTAAACACTTTCTACTTTGAGTCAGTAGAATAAAACCAGTTCATTTAAATGATTTTCTTATTGTTTCCAGTCAAAATATTTAATTCTTAAATCAAGATGCATTTACTACACAAGTAAAATGACATACGATTTTATGTCTTGTAGAATAAAATAAAAAAAAGTGATTTTTTTTGTTGTTGTTTAAAACAAGCAAACGTGCCAATGGGGTAAGAAAAATAACCTTGTTTCCAATTGAATTAAGATTATTTTTGTTACCTCATTGGCAGATAATTTTGCTTGTTTTTTAGAAAACAAGACATATAAGTAATTTTACTTGTCTAATAAATTGTTGATTTAAGAATTTTTAGATATTTGGACTGGAAACAAGCATTTGTTTCAGTGCATATATGAATATCAGGTATATATTATAGGAAAGCCCATTAAATCCTACTTGAAAAGCTGCTTAAAGATGTTCTACAGTGGCCGGTACTGTATGCATTCAGAGATATTACTGTGATGGACAACAGTGACTTCTAAAAGTCCCCTGTACTGCAGCCAAACAAAAGCTTCACAGCAGCGATCAATATTCATATAGTTTATCAAATAAATTAATCACTTCATTTCGAGTTCCATCACAGACTCACTTTATATTTCATTCAAGACTTTGATTTCACAATGAATGGTAAATAGTAAAGGAAATCTGGAATTTGAACACAGGCATTTTATCATTTGTAGTGTTTGCATCAAATAATAGTTTCCAAAACTTCATTTTAGCAAACATCGTGCAGATAAACGTCACTTTTGAAATGAGAGATGAGCTGAAGAGACACCTGGAGCTCCTGCATGACAGTGAACACAGACTGACTGCGTGTGTGTGCGTGCGCGTGCGTGTGCGTGTGTGTATGGCAAGCTGTTTTGACTTTAAATCATTCTCAGGATATGAATTTGTTCAATTCAGTTTTCACGTGTTAAAATGCTTATTATTGATGGATTGCATTTGCACTAGTAAAAATGTTAATTCTTGATATCAACATGACTTGCAGAAATATGGATTCTTGATATCAAGAATTAAATTTCAACCAATTCTTGATATCTGTGATTGTAATTTCACTAGTTAAACGTCACCATAGGCTGCCATTCAAATTGTTGATATCAAGAATTGATTTAGTTGATATTCCAATTTCACATCAGAAATACAATTCTTACTAGTAAAAAATCATTATTTTTGATATCAATAATTACATTTTTACTAGTAAATATGAGTTTTGATATCAATAATTCACTTTTCACTAGTTGTTAATTCGTGATATTTTGATATGTATTTCAACATGTTACATTTGTTGCTTCTGATGTCAATAATTCGGAGAGTAATTTCAGATTTTTACTACACTGCTGGGTTAAAAACAACCCAAGTAAATCATATTTTTGATATCAATAATTACTAGTACTAATGAATAGTTACTAGTGCAAATGTCAGTTGTTGATATCAACAGTTGAATTGCTACTATACTCAGTTAAAAACAACCCAAGTTGGGTTGAAAATGGACAAACCCAGCGGTTGGGTTAAATATTTGCACAACGTGCTGGGCAGTTTTATTCAACCCAACTATTGTTTAAAAATGACTATATGGCTGGCTTAAAATGAACCCCAAATTAACAATCAGACACATAATTACTGAAGGCAACAATAATAATGAAAAGGTGAACATTTATTAATAAGCAGTTTAATAAATGTGTATTGTTTAATTATTATTCATTAAACTTATTCATAATGTTAATTTATTAAACATATTAATAAATGTTCATTTCCAACATACTTTGGGTTCATTTTAAGCAAGCAATACAGTCATTTTTGTTAAATAAAACTTCCCAGCAGGTTGGGCAAACATTTAACCCAACATTAAAACAACCCATTCACTGGGTTAAAACAACCTATCGCTGCATTTGTCCATTTTCAACCCAACTTGGATTGTTTTTAACCAAGCATTTTTTAGAGTGTAGCAAGGCCGTAATCATGTCTTGAACATTGGGGGGGGCCAATTTTTTTATTTTTTTTATAAAGCATAAAGAAACAGAACAGTGAATGAAATTCTAGGTCTAATTCTAGTTGGGAAATAATCATTTTGGGACTATTTGCAAACAATATTTGCATTAATTTGCGTCACATATTATTAGTCCCGAGATTCTTCGCATTAGTGAATGAATACATAGATCTGCTGGTTATATTTGAATTCTGGTGGTCTTGTGGTAGAATTTTTGTAAACCGTGTCAAAGGTTCCGGGTTCTAATCCACTCTCATATAGTTTTTTTTTCTTCTTCATTAAAAACAAAGCTATTCATCAATGATTGTATATTAAGAGCAGTGCAAGAATTTCAAATATTAGGGGGGACAATTTGGCCATTTCTAATTATTGGGGGGGACTTGTGTCTCAATGTCTATGGTGGTTACGGCCCTGGAGTGTAGTAGCAATTTAATTGTTGATATCAACAACAGACATTTGCACTAGCAACTATTAATTAGTACTAGTAAATATTGATATCAAAAATTATTTTACTAGTAAGAATTATATTTCTGATGTGAAATTGGAATATCAACTAGTCAGTTCTTGATATCAACAGTTGAATTTGAATGGCAGTCTATGGTGACATTTCTCTAGTGAAAATACAATTACAGATTTCAAGAATTATATTTTTTACTTGTTGAAATTTATTTCTTGATATCAAGAATTAGCATTTTAGTGAAAATTGAATTGTTGATATCACTGTGCATGATTAATCCTGTGAATGATTAAAGGTGCACTATGTAACTTTTCCGTCCGCTAGAGGTCGCCTATTCAAAACAAAGGCGTAGTTTGATGACGGCAAGTTTGAGCGCAGAATCTTGGGACATGTGGTCTTCACCTCACAGCCGGTGGAAAAGAATCGGGATAGGACTCGGGCAGAAATCATGTTCATGGATGTGATTATTAACGTTACTGTAGTATGAAGCAGAGCAGGAGTGGTGTGGGAGCTGAGCGAGACCGCTGGAGTGATGGTTAATGAGATGAATGCAACACACGCCTCGCGAGCAGCGGGACTTTTATTATGCCACAGTCACCGGCGCCATTTCCGCTTTTCCGGTCATGAGTATGAGGTAACGCAGCTCTGTGTATCATATTAGACACATCTGAGTGTGTTGAACATGATGTTCTGACGTTACTCTGTGCGTTCGCTCGGCGGCTGCTATGACACTTGTTGCACACTGCAGTGAGAGTAAAGCGTTTCTGCTAAATAAAACCGGAAACCGAGGGTAACGCAGATATGACGCCATTGACAGGCGACTCCCTCACACGTCCCGGTTCCTTGGTTAAAATAGCAATTTTCTCACGATTTACAAATAGTTGGAAACATCTGGGATATTGTAAGTACTCAACCGAACAAAATATATCTGTTATCTGTGTGCATCATTTGTTTTAAATTCATGATCCTCATAATCTTGAATGAAAATATCTTCCCCTCCCTCTTGCAGTGACATCTCTTCTCTGATGACGAGGGCGGGGCAACCTGTCACTCACATGAGATCCACCAATAGTAAACCTCAACCATCCAATCAATTCCCCACAGACAAAATCAAGCCCCGCCCTACATTTGTTCTTGCTCCAGAAGCGTTTCACTCGGATATACGTCACAATACAGGACAACTTCCGTTTCATGCTGACTTTAACATACCAACAGTAAACCTGTTTTGAAGTTAAATAGTTTATAATAGTCCTCAACACCATATCTTAGAGCTGGTGTGTTGATGCAACTTAACACCCAAGAGACAGAGGACTCACATGTTTAATTTAATGCATGCAGAACTTGCTGACGATCCAGAAAGGGCTGCACGTGGTGAGCAGGAGAGCAAACACGTATGGTAAAGAGAACGACACACTCTTAATGGCTAACAGGGCTTTTTTTACACACTCCCCCAGTGGATATATGAGATCCATTGACGTCGAGATTGCCTCGACCTCTGTGCCAAGGAGTCCTCTGATTTCTTCAAATTGAATTTGACAAACAACACGGCAGCAAGCGTCGGTCTAGACAGAGATGCTTTAAACAGGTTTAGCGCGTGTAATGAGTCCGGCCTCTCCCCTCTCCATCTTACCAATAGGTCTGCCATGCTTGTTTTCTTGATTTCCACAAATAAATGAACAATTTGTCCTTCCTTTCTTCCTTTGGACTGGTGCGGCACAGGCTCCGGAACGACACGCTTGTTTATTGCTTACAGAGTTATTTATACTGTGCAGCTGGAGGGTGTTGCTGGTAAAAAGATAAGGGTGTAAATATGAATCTGAGGCGTGTGCGATGCTTTTTTGGCTGCATATATGGCAACAAAACATGGGTGAAACTCATGCATTCTGCATTTTAGAAAATAGGATCAGTTAAGATAAACTCTCAGTGCTGAAATAAAACAAAATCTCAATAAGATTTCTCATCTAATTTTCATTACCTCAGCACAATATTTTTTAAAATTCAAATCAGCATTTATATATTTATCTTTGGTTCTCAATCTCTTCATCCGTGTGTCTGTGCCGGATGCGGCCGCTGTCCGTGGTGCTGAACAGAAGGATTCTCTTTCAAAGCCTCCAGGAGCCAGCCAGGCGACATCTTCTGTGTTCTTTATTTATTTGGGTCACTAGCAAAGACATTCAGGGGTCTTCCATACGCCCTGTTCCTATAGTCAATCAATACTTATGATGCATATTTTCTAAATTCCAAAAAGTGGTGACTTGGTCATGTGCATGCACTGCATGTCTTATAGGCTTACGTCAGTGAGTTGATTTGGCATTTTAAACTCTTCAATTATAGAATGAGATTTTTTTTTTCTTCCATGCTAACATGAATAATATTGCTTAACCTTGCAGGTCAGGGATTTTTACACTTCAGTGCTATGAGCCAGTCCAATGAACTCTGCCGAGTAGGTAAAATAACCACTGAGAAGAACCGGCATAAGAATCCGTTTTTAGCATGCAAAACTGTGTGTCATATCTAAACAGAACAGTTTGGACATGGTGTAGTGTCAAAATGTCAGTGATTATATATCATGCTCATACGGAGAATAGATATAAAAAATTATTTTACTAGTAAGAATTATATTTCTGATGTGAAATTGGAATATCAACTAGTCAGTTCTTGATATCAACAGTTGAATTTGAATGGCAGTCTATGGTGACATTTCTCTAGTGAAAATACAATTACAGATTTCAAGAATTATATTTTTTTACTTTACAGATATCAAGAATTAGCATTTTAGTGAAAATTGAATTGTTGATATCACTGTGCATGGTTAATCCTGTGAATGATTAAAGGTGCACTATGTAACTTTTCCGTCCGCTAGAGGTCGCCTATTCAAAACAAAGGCGTAGTTTGATGACGCCAAGTTTGAGCGTAGAATCTTGGGACATGTGGTCTTCACCTCACAGCCGGTGGAAAAGAATCGGGATAGGACTCGGGCAGAAATCATGTTCATGGATGTGATTATTAACGTTACCGTAGTGTGAAGCAGAGCAGGAGTGGTGTGGGAGCTGAGCGAGACCGCTGGAGCGATGGTTAATGAGATGAACGAAACACACGCCTCGCGAGCAGAGGGACTTTTATTATGCCACAGTCGCCGGCGCCATTTCCGCTTGTCCGGTCATGAGTATGAGGTAGCGCAGCTCTGTTTATCATATTAGATACATTTGAGTGTGTTGAACATGATGTTATGACGTTACTCTGTGCGGAAAAAAAAACATGAATAAATAAATAATAATAATAATAATAACAATAATAATAAAAACAAACAGTAAGTAAGTAAATAAATAAACAATCAAACTGTGAATACGCTACCATTAAAAAAGTTTGGGGTAAGTAATATTTAAAAAACAATAGAAAGAAATTAATATTTTTATTCAGAAAACTGATCAAAAGTGACAATTAATAATGTTAAATGAATGCTGTTCATTTGAACTTTCTATTTGCAAAGATGCCTTTTTCAACATTGATATTAGAACAATATTATTGGTCATCAATGATATTTCATGATAACTGAGCATCAAATCAGCATATTAGAATGATTTATATTAAAATTTATTAAAATTGTAATAACATTTTCTTTAAATATTTACTCTATTTTTGATAAAATAATTGTAAATGTGGTGAGCGTAAGATTCTTCTTTCAAAAACATTTAAATAAACAAATAAATAAATGAACGAACGAATGTGTCACAGGGTGTTTTGGTTGTTTCATGTTCATGGGTTTCACTGCCATGTCTTGTCATGCACTTCCTGGTCCTGTCATGTGATCCTGCCATGTGCTCCTTTGTCTTGGGGTTTGTCATGTTCTCATTGGTTTGTTGGTTTAATCATTGTTCACAGGTGTGTCTTGTCCAGTCCTTAGTCAAGGTGTATTTAAACCCTCATGTTTGCTGTGTGTCTTTGTCTGATATTGAATGTATGCAATCCACTGTTGGTGAGTTTTTGACCATGCCATGCCATGCCATGCCATGCCATGCCATGCCATGCCATGCCATGCCATGCCATGCCATGCCATGCCATGCCATGCCATGCCATGCCATGCCATGCCATGCCATGCCATGCCTTTTGGTCAAGTCTTTGTTTTATGTTATGCATTTTGAGTTTAAATAAAAGCTGCACATGGGTTCTTCAACCTTGCCTCCAGTGGACTAA
>CM077194.1:49079827-49109827 GCA_039654625.1 Rhinogobio ventralis
CACTGCAATATTTAAAGCAACAGCCCCGTCTCCAGGTGTGTGCATACATATTTCATTTTAATTATTATCAAGTTAAACAATATGCATAACACTAGCACATTCTACTACTCAAAGAGCTTTCACAATAAACATTAACCATCTATCTAGATAGTCAGCTTGCTGAAGATCCTGGAATTTTGGTCAAATGCAGGCTATTTTCTATCAATAAAATATACAATAAATAATCACTACTTTAACAACAAGCTTTAAAGAACAGCAGTCACAGCAGCAATTGTTCTCCCCTCCACCATGTTTAAAGTTTGTGGCTCGCCCATCTTGGGAACTTGGGTATCAAAATTAGACTCTAAATTAGGCTAGACTCCTCCTCAGCATTAAATGCTAGAATGGGACGTTGTGAGGTGACAGTGCTACCCACTGAGCCGCCGTACCGCCCCAATAGACAATGAACAATGAGTTTACAATGAACTCTGTTAGAGAGCTACATATGGCAATTTATCTGTTCAGTAAAACACCTTACTCACCTGTTGAGTAATAAAAACCCCATCATCTCTGCATCACTTTTACAACATTTCAAATCCCATTTCTCGCCATTTCAGAAAAGCCAAGCATATGTTTATTCTGGTTTTATTACTCTGTTGCATTCTCTTTTGCCAGTAAACTCTACTCTGCTCAGAGTTTGGAGATTTAGCGGCTCCATGTCAACCTTTCTTGCTCGTTGTGACATCTAACCTCTGCCACTAACTAACCCCTGCCACTAACTAACCTCTCCCACTAACTAACCCCTGCCACTTACTAACATCTACCACTAACTAACCCGTCACTAACTAACCCCTGCAATTAACTAACCTCTGCCACCAACTAACCCATCACTAACTAACCCCTGACAATAACTAACCCATGCACCTATCTAACCTCTGCCACTTACTACGCCATTACTAACTAACCTCTGCCACTAACTAACCTCTGCCACCAACTAACCTCTGTCACTAACTAACCCCTGCAATTACCTAACCTCTGCCACTAACTAACCCATCACTAACTAACCCCTGCCACTAACTAACTGTCACTAACTAACCCCTGCCATTAACCTTTCTTGCTCATTGTGACATCTAACTTCTGCCTCTAACCCCTGTCACTAACTAACCCCTGAAACTAACTAACCTCTGCCACTAACTAACATCTACCACTAACTAACCCGTCACTAACTAACCCCTGCCACTAACTAACCTCTGCCACCAATTAACCTCTGCCATTAACTAACCCCTGTCACCAATTAACCCGTCACTAACTAACCCCTGCCTCTAACTAACGTCTACCACTAATTAACCCCTGCCAGTAACTAACATCTACTATTAACTAACCCCTGCCACCAACTAACCCCTGCCACTAACTAACCTGTTGCAACGTTGTGAGGTGACAGTACTACCCACTGAGCCTCCGTACCGCCCCAATAGACAATGAGCTTTACAATGAACTCTGTTAGAGAGCTACATATGGCAATTTATCTGTTCAGTAAAACACCTTTCTCACCTGTTGAGTAATAAAAAACCCATCATCTCTGCATTACTTTTACAACATTTCAAATCCCATTTCTCGCCATCTCATGAAAAGCCAAGCATATGTTTATTCTGGTTTTATAACAAGCACTGGCACATTCTCTTTCGCCAGCAGACTCTCAGATGTTGAAGATTTAGCGGCTCCATGTCAACCTTTCTTGCTCGTTGTGACATCTAACGTCTGCCACTTACTAACCCCTGTCACTAACTAACCCCTGCAACTAACTTACCTCTGCCACTAACTAACATTTGCCACTAACCCCTGCCACTAACCTTTCTTGCTCGTTGTGACATCTAACCTCTTCCACTAACTAACATCTACCTCTACCACTAATTAACCCCTGCCACCAAATAACCTCTACCACTAACTAACCCCTGCAACTAACTAATCTCTGCCACCAATTAACCTCTGCCACTAACTAACATCTGCCACCAACTAACTTCTATACCTAACTAACTAACTAACTAACTAACTAACAAACCCCTGTGACTAACTAACCTCTGCCACTAACTAACCCCTGACAATAACTAACACCTGCCACTAACTAACCCCTGCCACTAACTAACACCTGCCACTAACTAACACCTGCCACTAACTAACACCTGCCACTAACTAACACCTGCCACTAACTAACACCTGCCACTAACTAACTAACACCTCCATGACCATGACCATGACCATGACCATGACCGCTCAGAAATGCAGCAGTGACACATGCAAGACTTCACAGAGAATGACTGAGTAAACCAGGCTTATATAGACAAAGTTAACAAGGCTAATGAACAACAGCTGAATGCAATGAGTGCTGATATGAGTCCGGGCAAAGGATTATGGGGAATGTATTCCATTACTGAATAGCAGAGGTCTGGGGAGGAGTGCCCTCTGGTGGCTGTCCTGGGCACACCAGCTGGTGGTGACTGTGACAATACCTTTAAATGTCAAAATTATTTTATTAAAATTAATATGTTTGAGACAGTTTTGTTCCAGTGCCAAATTTCATGTTATATTTAGTTTCCGTTGTTAGTGAGTTCAGAAACATGGTGAGTTAGAGAAAATCACAAGAACGGCAGACGACTCCATTAAACTGACTAAATTGTCAGTTCCTACTGTGTTCAAAAGCTCTCTAGAAGATTGAAAATCCACTAGCATTACTAAGAAAAAAGAAAAGAGAGTTCTCCAACTCTAAAAGTTTAATCTATTAAATAAACATTATTTTATCCACAATGCTTTTTCTATTCAGTAATAATGACTGTTTAACACATAAACAACAGAAGTGCACTAACATAGTCCAGACGCTGATTATTCCTTTCTTTTAGACTAAACAGCACTTTTTTTTCCTGTTTGGTGAGCTCACACATAAATTTCCATGTTTAGAATTCAGCACATCTCTCTTTTGTTTTCTTCTAAAATGCCACCCAATTAAGCAAAGAAAAGAAGGCCAATAAAATGGCCATTAAAGTGTTTACAAATGAATTCTGCTGGGCTGAAGATCACTGTCATGAGAGCAGGTGAGATCAAGCTCTACAAAGACACAAGAGAAGGGTTCACTGAAACAAAGCACAACCCTGTTTACGCAGAGCTGCACTTCTGCTAAACAAATAAAACTGAGAATTTGAAATGACTAGATTTGTGCAAAACTAGCCATTATAACACGGGTCTCTTGTGTGGTTTCTAATGCATCTCTCATTGCTAAGATGCTTTGTCATGTACAACAATGCCATTGGAGAAATTACTCAAGTAACTTTGTCATACAGCTATCATTCAAATGACATTGGTCTAACAACATATAACTGTTTACAAGCAATTGGGGGAGTAATAACTCCTGCTAATTGTTTGAGATCAATTGAATTAATTAATATAACAAAGTGGAAGCAATTGGGAACAACAGCGACAGGCCACGTAAAATCACAGAGCGGGGTCAGCGCATGCTGAGGGTCACAGTGCGCAGAAGTCATTAACTTTCTGCAGAGTCAATAGCTACAGACCTCCAAAATTTGTGTGGCCTTCAAATTAGCTCAAGAACAGTGCATAGAGAGCTTCATGGAATGGATTTCCATGGCCGAGCAGCTCATCTAAGCCTTACATCACCAAGTGCAAGGGGAGGGGGGATTATGGTGTGGGGTTGTTTTTCAGGGGTTGGGCTTGGCCCCTTAGTTCCAGTGAAAGGAACTCTTAATGCTTCAGCATACCAAGACAATTTTGGACAATTTCATGCTCCCAACTTTGTGGGAACAGTTTGGGGATGGCCCCTTCCTGTTCCAACATGACTGCGCTCCAGTGCACAAAGCGTCGGTCCATAAAGACATGGATGAGCGAGTTTGGTGTGGAGGAACTTGACTGGCCTGCACAGAGTCCTGACCTCATCCCGATAGAACACCTTTGGGATGAATTAGAGCGGAGACTGCGAGCCAGGCCTTCTCGTCCAACATCAGTGCCTGACCTCACAAATGCGCTTCTAGAAGAATGGTCAAACATTCCCATAAACACACTCCTAAACCTTGTGGAAAGCCTTCCCAGAAGAGTTGAAGCTGTTATAGCTGCAAAGGGTGGGCCAACTCCATATTAAACCCTACGGATTGACTATACACTATACTATACATTTTTGGAGTATGTTTTACAATAACAGTCTTTCTACTTCAAATTTTGGTGCTTAATTCAAAGTGGTGTGAGTAAAATAATTTGAAAATAAATACACCAAAATTGTATGGAATATCAGATAGATTTTACTGTATGTTTGCTTGTGCATGATCTGTATAAGTCCACATGTCATCTCTCCACAACAAGACATTGGAATCTAGAGAACAAAAGAGTGCTGGACAAGTTATTACTTAGGAAGTTGAATAAACTCTAAAGACTCAAAGTCTCAAAAAAAAACACTCCAAAAAATCCTATGAAATAGATGTTCAGCTCTAACCCGAGCATACAGAAGAGAGAGGGTTAACCTCGCTGTTGCCCTGATCCCGGCCTGCTAACAGAGAGATTGTGCTGAATACATCCTTGGAACTTTTCTGCTCTGTGAATGGCTCTAATTGGAGGCACAGATGGCGGCGTTTGAACAGTAACCAGCCGCGCACAGACTCTTAAGCCTGTCCATGGGTTTCACTTCTCTTTACACAGAGAACAATGGCATTGTAGTGCCAGCTACTGTCGCCCAGTGACATCCCAAGGCCCCGGGACAGCGACAAGGCCGAAACACACTTGAAAATTAAAAGTACCATGAAAATGGGAGATTTATGAAGGGCTTTACTGCATTCAGCATGTGTGGGAAGTGTTCTCTCTGGCTCTCCATCATGAATTACAGCTCTATACAGATACATAATCCTGATTCTTATAGCCGTCAGTCTGTTGGTTTGTATCGATGGCTGAATCTGTGGGATCTATTGGATGTACTGCTCCTGTTTGTCTCTCTAAGAATGAAAGTGATGTTGAGATTTAAACGGGCTAGGCAATCCTCCTGAGTCAGAGATGAAGAAAACAGCAAGGACAGGCTTACAGCAGGGGGAAAAGTGTGTGTCTGTGTGTGTGTGTGTGTCCTGGTAAACCCTACATTATGGGGACCATAAAGATGGCAAATATGGCAATATCCAAAATCCTTGTCTTTGTGAGGAAAACATGTAGCTTATAAAACAAATTTACTGATGCTTTTTTTTTTTTTGAAAATATAAAAATGCAGAAAGTTTTGTGTGATGGGTAGGTTTAGGGTTAGTGTAAGCCGAGAGAATATACAGTTTGTACAGTATAAAAACCATTACGTCTATGGAGAGCCCCTATAAAGATAGTGAACAAGACGTGTGTGTGAAAGGAGGTGCTGAACATTCAGAAGATGTTGAGCAACAAGGAGGTCAAAACAAATATTATATGATCTGTTATATTTTTAAACCTGTAAAGACTAACATATGAAATAATAGTCCCAAATCTCTCTCTCTCTCTCTCTCTCTCTCTCTCTCTATATATATATATATATATATATTAGGGATGAAACGGTATGAACATTTCATATCACGATTATAGTGACCAAAATTATCACGATTATCAATATTATCACAGTTTTGTTCAAATGAGATTAAAGTGTTCAAAAAGAACTGATGCACACACTGAAAACATTTCAACAAGTTTTATATTTGAAAATCAACAAACAACAAATAAAACAAGCAGCTCTGTGCACTTTTTTAGGCAAGATTCTATTCTGTGGCATTTCCTTCCTTATAATGACCGTCGTCAATAGCAACGCATTATAACAGCGCACATCCATGCTTTCATTTCATTCAAATGCGTCTTGTGTCTCTGTTTTTGATTGTATTGAAAATAAAATCAGAGGACTTTACTATTAATACTACTATAATTATTACTATAACTTCTTGTGATCATCTTGTCTGGTCGATTGTTTCGTACACTGTACAAAAGGGATTTATAAACAGGTCAGATTTAAAACATTAATCTCAGTTCAATATGTCCGCTTAATTATTTATGTGGTAAAGAAAATATGTGTAATAAGTGTACAATGAATAGGCCTACATTATTATCCCTTAAATGTCACCCTAGTCTTGTCTGAGCTTGTTCGTTCGTCTTTGGCTCAAGCTTCACGTTTTTATTTCCCAGAAGTAGTTTTAGTATTGAGGTCGAAGTCCACTTGCCTTGCGTTCGCAGATTTGAAGTGTTTGCCCCTATTGCAGTGACTTTCTTTTTGCATGTTCTGCAGACAGGGTGACCATACTCGATTAAGTTTCCCTCAGGACTTTTGTAAAATCCAAAATATGACCACACCTCAGATTTGGTCCTTTTAGAAGGCTGAAAAAGCTCCCGGCGCTGTCACTGCCTTCCTCCATTTCTTCTCGTTCAAAAAACAACATTGCGCGCTGCGCCTGCGCCAGACTGACGCTCGCTGGCTAGTTTTCATAATCGTGATAATCAACCACGGTTTTAATGATAATTACATTTTAAACGATATTACTAACCGTCAGTACATTTTATCGTGAAACCGGTAATCGTTCCATCCCTAATATATACACTCACCTAAAGGGTTATTAGGAACACCATACTAATACTGTGTTTGACCCCCTTTCGCCTTCAGAACTGCCTTAATTCTACGTGGCATTGATTCAACAAGGTGCTGAAAGCATTCTTTAGAAATGTTGGCCCATATTGATAGGATAGCATCTTGCAGTTGATGGAGATTTGTGGGATGCACATCCAGGGCACGAAGCTCCCGTTCCACCACATCCCAAAGATGCTCTATTGGGTTGAGATCTGGTGACTGTGGGGGCCATTTTAGTACAGTGAACTCATTGTCATGTTCAAGAAACCAATTTGAAATGATTGGAGCTTTGTGACATGGTGCATTATCCTGCTGGATGTAGCCATCAGAGGATGGGTACATGGTGGTCATAAAGGGATGGACATGGTCAGAAACAATGCTCAGGTAGGCTGTGGCATTTAAACGATGCCCAATTGGCACTAAGGGGCCTAAAGTGTGCCAAGAAAACATCCCTCACACCATTACACCACCACCACCAGCCTGCACAGTGGTAACAAGGCATGATGGATCCATGTTCTCATTCTGTTTACGCCAAATTCTGACTCTACCATCTGAATGTCTCAACAGAAATCCAGACTCATCAGACCAGGCAACATTTTTCCAGTCTTCAACTGTCCAATTTTGGTGAGCTTGTGCAAATTGTAGCCTCTTTTTCCTATTTGTAGTGGAGATGAGTGGTACCCGGTGGGGTCTTCTGCTGTTGTAGCCCATCCGCCTCAAGGTTGTGCGTGTTGTGGCTTCACAAATGCTTTGCTGCATACCTTGGTTGTAACGAGTGGTTATTTCAGTCAAAGTTGCTCTTCTATCAGCTTGAATCAGTCGGCCCATTCTCCTCTGACCTCTAGCATCAACAAGGCATTTTCGCCCACAGGACTGCCGCATACGGGATGTTTTTCCATTTTCACACCATTCTTTGTAAACTCTAGAAATGGTTGTGCGTGAAAATCCCAGTAACTGAGCAGATTGTGAAATACTCAGACCGGCCCGTCTGGCACCAACAACCATGCCACGCTCAAAATTGCTTAAATCACCTTTCTTTCCCATTCTGACATTCAGTTTGGAGTTCAGGAGATTGTCTTGACCAGGACCACACCCCTAAATGCATTGAAGCAACTGCCATGTGATTGGTTGATTAGATAATTGCATTAATGAGAAATTGAACAGGTGTTCCTAATAATCCTTTAGGTGAGTGTATATAGGTAGATAGATAGATAGATAGATATAGTGAGAATATGGAGCTAAAAAACAAAAAAACAAATCGACTTTAATCAGAGGCCCAAACCCAGCAAATAATTGAGAGGTGAACAAATAAACCAGCATTTGAACATGACTTTTCTAAAAAAAAAGAAAAAAATATATATATGAACGGATAATCACGTTGCTTCAGACCAGTATGCTAAGTGTTCATCTTGAAATATTACTAACAATGTAAATTTTATTCTTATGGTAACTTAAAAATCAGTGCAGATTTCACAGAACAAAGACATGTGAAGTATGAGCTGAAGGTGGACGTTTGTACAATTATACAAAACGATCTTTACTTGCTAAAAAGCCTAAACTATCAATCAGACAACAAAAGGCATGGAGGAGATTGTGTGTTTTTCATCAAAGTTTTGATCATGTTGATCATTTAGAGGTCTTAGAAATTCATGTATCAAATATGATACAATAGGCTTTAAAGGATTAAACATGGTTAATTTGTATGAATTTGTATGGCAATAAACAAATAAATAAGCATCAACATTAAATGAAGAAAATGTATAAACTTACAAAAAAACAAAACAAAAAAAAAAACAATAATTTGTAATAAGGTTGTAGTACAAATTGCAAATTTAATGTGTTATCACATACAGGCTAGTTAGTAAACTAGAGAAAAATAGTCTGGGTGTTACTTAAAGAAAGGAGAATGCTGAATAAGATTTACTTGTTTTACTTTTGGCTTGCAATTTTTAATGAATGTTTTGTTTTGTTGAAAATCATGTAACATTGCTGCACACAAAAGTAGAGCTAAAACATACAAGTTTGTGTCATTCACAATCATATTAGTTAATGGTTAAAACCAGTTTTACTACAGTATAATTCAAATCATTATTTTTAAATGATGACATTGCTTTTTTATTTTAAATACTGTATACTTAAAAAAAATGAATTGGATTAGGAAAAAAGCCAGACATGTTATGTGTTGATTTTATGTCAGATAATAGCTTATAAAACATCTCACAAGAGAAAACATGCAAAAAACACAGCAGAATGTACTTGATAAGATCAAAAGGAACATGATTTAGTTTGTTTCATCTTCCTAGACTAAAAACCAGACCCATTCCTGCTGTGTTCCCGTCTTTGTGCAAATGGTGCTTCTGCGATGAGTTTTGATCATGATGCAGGACATTTCGAAGGCTGTTGTGTCCTGCTTTTCAAAGATCACATGTAGCTTAATCTTAAAGCAAAGCTTACCTTTGTAGCATAATGCATAATGGTGACCACCGGCGAGTAATGAATGATGCAAAGATTAACCTTTAGCCCTTGTGAAGGACACTGATTATATGTGTGTATTAGTGCTTAAGCGTGTGGGGATGAAACGGTCATGTCTTATGTATGATTGCGTTCCTTTATCCTGCCTTTCTAGTGCAGGAACAAAGGCAGTGCACCCCTAAAAGGTGCCCAACAGGCTGCGAATATGCTTGAATAAAGCCAAGGGAAAGGGCTATAAAGAGCTCATCTGGCCCTGGGATGCATTAATCATGCGTGTCCGCTCCGTGGCCCGCCAGGCTTGAGCTTTGAGTCCACTGCGTCCTCCTTGTGATCAAAAGCTCTATTAAAAATCTGTCAAGACTATAAAAGCTACATTTCGCAAACATGCCGCACACGTTTAGTTCCCTGTTCTCCTGCTTTACGGCTCTCGCTGCATTACTCAACAAGTATCACATAAGGTTACAGTGTAGCATTACATTCAACACCACCACCATAAACTAAAGAGATGCATGTTCCTCGTCATATCGTGAACGATTCATCAGTGCAGCTGTTTAAGTAGAATAGAAAACATTTTTAATCTACTTTAATCAAAATGTTATAATTTATTTATTTTTTGTTATTTCTTTTTCCTCTGATGTTGTGCGAGCTACTGTATAATCTTTATAATCGGTTCTTGATGGATAAAAGTGTCCTCACATTATAAAAAATAAAGTATGGTTTGTGCATGTTTGTAAAGAAGTTAGAATCACACAGAACAGAATCCAACCATTATAAATGTTAAATATATCTGATGACATTATCCACTACTATCATTTATAATAACTAAAATAAAAATAATATGATAATTATATCTGTACAACTAGAAAGTTAGTGTGCATAGTGCACATGTGTAGGATTATGCTAGTTGATATTGTAGAATTTAGTTACACTTTATTTTAAGGTGTCCTTGTTACAGTGTAATTATACATTTATGTACTGAGTAATAATCATTAACTACAAGTACTTATAGGTTTAGGGTTTGTTGCATATATGTATGCATAATTTATTATTATTATAATTTATTATTACTAACTAAATGTAACGCGTTACAAGGGCACTGTAAAATGAATAAACAAAGATTTGTTTGCTGAAACTATACTTTGAGATTGAGAACTAAAATTGAGATTGTGCTTTACTAGTATTACTGGATACTATGACAAACCTACATACTGTATAGTGTCACATTTCCTTTGTCTGCCTGTTTGTTTCTCACAGATCATATGATGACCCAATTACTGATCACCTGCACCTGGCACCAATCAGCAGTCATCAAGAGCCATTTGGATTTTGATGAATATTAACCTCCAACCTTTCTCCAGTGATCTCCTACCTACTCCTTGTGTCCCGATTCCCCAATTATCCTCGTTTGCCAGTAAGCTGCTTCCTGTACTCTATATTCACCTGTTTGGACCATCCCTGGAAGTGTTTGCCCTCCACTTTCACCATCCACGAATCCACAATCTCCAACGTCACCTGCAACACAATAAAACTCTGGTTATTGAATTGTCCATACGGCATCTAAGAAATATTTTACTTACCTGCTGCAAATAAACCTAAACATTCACAGTCTTCCACCGTTTACCTGGATGATGTGTTTTTAATGACAATCTTTCATGGGGGCTTGGATGAACCTTTGTATTCATTGATGCCTTGGGATGCTAACAACTGCACCTTGAAACAATATATCCTTTATGCACTCCTGCTTAGCCGATCCACCTCCAGGACACCACCTCTCCTCCCTGCAGCTCCAGAGCACACTCCAGCCCATGAGCCCATTCTAGAGTCCGCACCAGCCCATGAGCCCATTCTAGAGTCCACACCAGCCCATGAGCCCATTCTAGAGTCCGCACCAGCCCATGAGCCCATTCTAGAGTCCACACCAGCCCATGAGCCCATTCTAGAGTCCGCTCCAGCCCACGAGCCCTGCCCAGAGTCCGCTCCAGTCCATAAGCCTGTTCCAGAGTCTGCTCCAGCCCATGAGTCCTCTCTAGAGTCAACTCCAGCCCATGAGCCCTCTCCAGAGTCCACTCCAGCCCATGAGCCCTCTCCAGAGTCCGCTCCAGCCTATGAGCCATCTCCAGAGTCCACTCCAAGTCAAGTCACCTTTATTTATATAGCGCTTTTTACAATGCCAATTGTTTCAAAGCAGCTTCACAGTGTTAACAGGAAAATAATGCAACAGAATTTGATTCGGCTGTACAGCCGCTCTGGTGAAAACGGTTATGTCATCCAGCTCAGTTCAATTATCATACAGTGTCAATGCGGGCAGATCAGTAATATAGTTGAAATTTAAGTGTCCCTAACTGAGCAAGCCAAAAGCCAATGGCGACGGTGGCAAGGAACCAAAACTCCTTCAGGGCCAGAATGGAGAAAAAAAAACCTTGGGAGAAACCAGGCTCAGTCGGTGTGTTCTCCTCTGGCCGACGAACAAATAGTGTATGATTATGATTCTGGCAACATTACAGGTCAGAAGTCATATTAGATCAATAGATATTCGTAGGATTATTCGAAAGATTGGAGTCATCACGCCGGCGACGGGTTTAATGAGGATGTTGTGTCGATGCTGCATTTACAGTGGGGAGTCTAATTGACACGCTCTCTGCAGATATTTCAGGGATGCATTGGTCATTTCCAGACGCAGGTCCACCATCTGGTCTGGATACGGCCCGGATCCGGCCAACTGCAGTAAACCTCGGGATAAACAAAGAGACTAACATTAGCGTAGATGCCATTCTTCTTATGATGTAACGAGTACATCAGGTGTTATGGGAAGTGTTCCCGGTTCCGGCTGACCTAGTTAATGCAGCCTAAAACAATCATTTAACTGATTTGAATAATATAAATTAAAAATGTTTTATGTGTATGCCATAGTAAAGAGATGTGTTTTTAGTCTAGATTTAAACTGACAGAGTGTGTCTGCTTCCCGAACAATACATGGAAGACTGTTCCAGAGTTTAGGTGCTAAATAGGAAAAGGATCGACCGCCTGCAGTTGATTTTGATATTGTAGGTATTATCAACTGGCCAGAATTTTGAGACCACAATAGACGTGATGGAGTATAATGCGTTAAGAGCTCACTCAAGTACTGGGGAGCTAAACCATTTAGTGCTTTGTAAGTAATTAGCAAGATTTTAAAATTTATACGATGTTTAATAGGGAGCCAGTGCAGTGTTGACAGAACCGGGCTAATATGGTCATACTTCCTGGTTCTAGTAAGAACTCGAGCTGCTGCGTTTTGGACCAGCTGCAGTTTATTTATTAAGCGAGCAGGGCAACCACCCAGTAGGGCATTACAATAATCTAGCCTTGAGGTCATGAACACATGAACTAACTGTTCAGCATTTTGCATTGAAAGCATATGCCGTAATTTAGATATATTTTTAAGATGGTAGAATGCAGTTTTACAGATGCTAGAAATGTGGCTTTCAAATGAGAGATTGGTATCAAAGAGCACACCCAGGTTCCTAACTGACGACGAGGACTTGACAGAGCAGCCATCAAGTGTTAGTATTTTAGGTTACTACATGTGGAGTTTTTTTGTCCAATGATTAAAAATTCATTTTTTTCTGAATTAAGTAGCAGGAAATCCAATTTTTTATATCAGCTTTGCATTTTGTTAATCTTGTGAATTGGTAAATTTCGTCAGGGCATGAAGAAATATAGAGCTGAGTATCGTCAGCATAACAATGAAAACTAACGCCATGTTTCCTAATGATATTCCACTAATGCCAACATAATTTTCGAGTCTATTCAAAAGAATGTTGTGGTCGATAGTATCGAATGCAGCGCTAAGATCGAGTAACACTAACAGAGATATACAACCACGATCGGATGATAAGAGTAAATCATTTGTAACTCTGATGAGAGCAGTCTCAGTACTATGATACTGTAAGGGTGAGTCGCCTACAGTGGTTCAGGCTGCAGGGTTGCCGAAAGACTAAAGAAACGTTATGAGCAAGACGGTAGAAAACTGTACATTTCTCGTCTATTACCACCCACTGTACTTATACCAACGACGGAAATAAGCACAGTTACAATAGCTAAATATGTGGGAGAGCATTGCTATACTGTGACTATATTGTATTGCAATAGAGGTAGCACTTCAAAGTCAATACCAAATCAAAACTAGTTAGCACATAATTTGTAATAGAAAGAATTTAATGACAAAATCTGGTTATGGTTACACTTAAAATAGTTACAAAATAGATGTATGAGATGATAAAAACTTATACCATTAATCGTACCCAGCATGAATAGAATGTTACCTGAGGGATAGAAAGAGAGAGAGGGAGAGAGAGAGAGAAAGAGAAGAAGAGAGCAAAGAAGAGAAGGCCCCCAAGAAGAGAGAGAGCCAGAGAATAGAAGAAGCCAGAGAATAAAAAGAAGAGAGCGAGAGCAACAGTTACTTCTTCTTTTATCCTTCCTTGACCATGTAACTCAAACCCTATTGTGAGTCATTCAAACTGACCAATCAGACCAAACTTCCCCCACTGTACTACAGGTGTGACACACCTTTGGCCTACAGGCCTTCAGAATCTCTTTGTCTTTAGGAATTCCAAATGGCCCTTCTGATAAGAAAGATGGGGATTGAAAACAGTAAAGCAGTATGTCTTTGTTCAATTGCAAATATCAAATATCTTTGGTTATTTTCAATCCTACAATGCGGTCTAAATCCTGACTGGAAATCCTCACAGATACCATTTCTTTCTAAAAAGGAGCATAATTGTGAGGACAATGCCTTTTCTAGTATTTTTGACAGAAATGGTAGATCCAGCCCATGAGCCCTCTCCAGAGTTCACTTCAGCCCATGAGCCTGTCCCAGAGTCTTCTCCAGCCTATGAGTCCTCTCCAGAGTCGACACCAGCCCATGAGCCTATTCTAAAGTCCGCTCCAGTCCATAAGCCTGTTCCAGAGTCTGCTCCAGCCAATGAGTCCTCTCTCCAGAGTCCATCCCAGCCCATGAGTCTTCTCTAGAGTCAACTCCAGCCCTTGAGCCCTCTCTCCAGAGTCCATCCCAGCCCATGAGTCCTCTCTAGAGTCAACTCCAGCCCATGAGCCCTCTCCAGAGTCCACTCCAGCCCATGAGCCCTCTCCAGAGTCTGCTCCAGCCAATGAGCCCTCTCCAGAGTCCACTCCAGCCCATGAGTCCTCTCCAGAGCACAATCAAGAGCCCGCTTTGGCCCAGGAGCTCAGCCTGGTATCCTCCACTTCCACCTGTTCGGGCACAACACTAGGGGCTTTCACACCAGAGTTACCTTTTCATAGTTCCTAGGACTATTGGCAGAAGTACACACTTTTTGGCATGTTTGCACCGCAAGAACTGGGAACAATTTTGTTCTAGGAATGCCTTTTGGGGGAACTAAATTAGCTCCTACTTCAGAGTAGGACCAAGCACAATAGGAACTACCAGTGACATTTTGAGTGATTTTTGAGTGACAAGTTGAGTTTGCTGACTCAAGTAAAACAATGGCAGCTGTTGATGACGTCATCTGACCATGCCGCACCATTGCAATAAAACCAAATGCCAACGAACCCATTGCGTTTATATGTGGGGGGAAAATGTGTTTGTGGTGGCAATCATTATCATAAGAACAAGAGCTGTGTTTATTTATTACAGATGATTAGAATATAGATATGCATGTGTGGACAAGTGTATCATTTCATGGAAAATATACTTAACTGGTAATGGTATGCTCCAAAGAGGGGAGGGGCTTGCTTATATTCTGAGCCCAAACAGAGATTCAGGGTCAAGGGTCTTCTGGCTGAGAAAGCGAACTGTGGTGCCATAAGCAATACTCAGAACAAGTGTGTATTGTAGATGCCATTTATTTACATTTAAAATGTTCTTGTTCTATGCAATAATATCCCCACTTCCTTGGCACACTGTAAATAAACAACACCTTGCACTGATATTCTTTATGGGTTGAGCCACCTTCTTTTTTTTTTACACAAACCACAACACTTCTGTCTATATTCTATTCATTTTATTTTGCATTTATATTGATTTTTACTTAGTAAACGCTTTGAAGTTTCATTCATTTTGGTAGCAGGGAGAGTTTCTAGACTGCTAGAGCGTCAGTATTATCTTCAAGGTTATCTTTTAAAATTTGTATCTGAAGGTGTTGCTGCCATGGACACTGAATCTCTACAGGGGTGTTTTAACACTGTGTGCTTCTGAGCATCTCTGAGAGCACATGAGGTGACTGTTAGAGTCCGTCCATCTTATTAAAGAAAGCTCCACATCATCACACACTGGAAATACACTACAGGCAAAACCATTTTTTTTCATGCACTGGTCAATTCTGGGATATTGTCAGACTTTATTTCAGACTAGTGGTGAGAAATCATCTAGAATACACATTTAAGCACTGTTTGTGTCTGTAGATTTCAACTCCAGTACAAATCTTTAAAGTTTTTTTTTTTTCCAGCACTAAGTCAAAACTCTGAAATCCTGAAAGTTTGCTCATATATAACTTGTCTGATATGAGGATGAATTAAAAGCTGGATTTAAGTGCAACAGTCCAATTTATTTAAACACAAAAACCTGGCAAAAACCACGATGAGCAGAACAATAAGACCATACACTGACGAGAACGGACAAAGAACTGAACAAAACACAGAGCTTAAATAGACCAAGCTAATCAAAGAAATCAACATCAGGTAAGCTAATCAATCAGTAAGGAGACAGAAAAAATAGCTAAACCAACTCATGGTAACACAAGAACCCTGACATATTCTGTCTGTTGACTGTATTTTCTAAATTAATGAAGTCATAAAAAAGATAAACCCAAAATGACGAACACGTCACAATATTCCCCATTTAAATAATTAATACGCAGTTTAAATGGCCGGGCCTGGTTGAGTTAGTTAGTAGTGTGTTGAAACTGGTAAGAGGCGGGATATTCCCAAACATGCTTTGAAGCGCTTGACCAATCACAACACACTGCTCCAGCCGACCAATCAGAGCACATTGTGCTTTTCAGAAGGAGGGGCTTCATAACAACAGGAACTAAACAGGGGTGCGTTTCCCGAAAACATCGTTAGCCAACTATGGTCGCAAATTCCATCGTTACCAGCATAGTTCAATGAGTCTGTGTTTCCCAAAACCATAGTTTCAACGAACATTCGCAAATAGTGTCGCAAAGTTGAGTGGTTGGAACGACAGCTCTCGACCTGTGGTTAGAAGAGTGTTTCTTATTTGCATGATGTGGACTTAATAAATCAATATCTTGAGCAAAATAAGCAAGCTGACATTCAGTACAATCTATATTTTTTTATTTTGAACATACAAATGTCATTTATGTCTTAGTTTGTCAAGAGATTTAAAGCAGCGTTTTTGAAGAGTGTGCATGTGTGTACGTGCTCTAGTACGCAAGAACGAGCCTATGATTGAATCTGGAAATAAAGCAAAATAACTGAGAAAAGTGAGAATTCTCCTCAGATGCCATGTCCATAATTTATATTAAAAAAATATAGGATTGATTCGATCTTAAATTAATTAATTAAAAGCAGTTATTACTCCACCACCTGCGTGACATCATTAACCAATGTGATTGAACTATACATTTGCGACAATATGGTTTCGGGAAACAGTTGTGACTAGCTAGTTGATTTCTTCAACAATGCATCGTACTAAGGTAGTTAAGCAGCGAGTTACGCCGTTGTACAAGAAATGCGTCCCAGAGCGTTACTGATAGACTGGGAACTCTCATTCCCAAATATGGGAAAAATAATGTGTTTTTGAACATTCGGGGATGAAAACCTTCAAGTAAAGCCAAAAAACAAATCCAAGACTTTGAAAAAGCACATTGCCATATTTAGAGTTTGTTTTTGATATGCTTTCACTGTGTGTCTCTGTTTAGTTGTTGTCTGACTCTTCTCTGTTATTCGCCTAGTGTGTTAATTGGTTCAGTTCACTCAGTTTCCCCACATGTTTGTGTCCATGGTTACTGATTTAAATACTGATTGAGTCCTCCTTTCAGGTGTGTCTTGTTAATTAGCCTTCTGTTTGCCATGTATTTAAGCCCTCAGTTTCTGTTAGTTTTTTTGGTCAAGTTTTATTTTATGTCAGTGTGTTTGTACTTTTCCTTGCTATTCTCCTGTTTATTGTTATTATTAGTAGATTAAAGGACATTCCAATTATCTTATTTGTCGTGCGTGTTATCCACAGCCATGTGATACACATAGGTCCCCTTCAAAGTTTTACTCTTGCCTTAAAGGAATATGCCAGGTTCATTACAAGTTAAGCTCAATTGACAGCACTTGTGGCATAATGTTGATTACCACTAAACATATTTAAACTTGTCCCCCCTTTAAAAAAACACAAATCTGGGTTACAGTGAGGGAGGTGGAAATAAATGGAGCCAATATGTAAACCTTAACCACAAGATGTAAACAATATGCTTGTTAACATGATTTTATTGAAACTAAACACAAGACATTTAGAGTCTTTATTATTCATATCTGGGTGGATCAAACGATTTGGCCAACTTCATCCCTTCCGGATCGCCCTGCTAAGCAATCCGTCTGAAATGGGTTGTGGCAGATGAGAAGGGGAATTGCTCTGTCAGTGTACACATCACTTAATGTCCTATTGAGAGCAGGAGGCTGGACACACTCGGCTGGATAGCAATCGTCTGCACGACCAGATAAGCCCACAGACCGATTGGATTTGCCTATTACTCCCACAATCCACTGAAACAATATTTAATTTTGATCTGAAATCTGATCTGGTACAAGATACAGTACAACGTCAATAAGCATACCAGTACAAGCGGGCTAAATCACAATATCACTTTTTAATACTTTACTCATGCATTGTAATGCAATTTATATAACAGTTTAGAACTGAGGTCTCAGTTAACATTAGTCAATGCATTAGCTAACATGAACTGACACTAAGCAATGTTTTGTTTTTTTTAGCATCCCACTCCACATTTTATGTTGGGCCCATATGCGCGCCCGGCTCATGGTCCAAAAGGGTTGTACCTAGTCTCTTAATGAGTCACGGGTGTGTTTTGGGCGTAACGTGCAATAAACCAATCAGAGTCTCATCTCCCATTCCCTTTAAAAGCCAGTTGTGCTCGCACCATGTAAATATTTACATGTGAGCGGAAAAGACTGAACACTTCTCCAGAGAGGAATCCTTTTTTTTTTATATATTTAAAAATGTGTGTGTGCTGCTGCGCGTCCCTGTGTGTGTAATAAGCAGAGTGTACACGCGTTGTGCATTACCTATAAGCACATATTACTAACACACCCTTTAAATAACACAAAAAATACTGCACTATTGACTGTAGAGCAGGTTTGTGTTGGTCAATGGCGCAGTCGTTTTCAGTTCCTCAAAATAGCAACGCTCCAACAATGCTCCTGAACTCCTGGTGTTCAGACCAGACGCCCATGGGTGAACAGATACGCCAGTGTATTTGATATTTAAACAACGTGGAGCTGGACGTGAAAATGAGAACTGCGTCGGGCTGAAACTAGCAAAAAACACTTGCACTGTGCCTGGCGCCGCATTGCTCCGGGTGTGTGATAGGGCCCTATGTGTTGCTTACTGTTTCTTTGTAATGATTTGTGAAATTTACTAGCAATTTCTGAGAGAAAAAGTTTTTTTCACTGTAGGTTAAAAAATGACTGGGTATCTGAAGAAACACTCTTTTAATATAAAATGCTCTTAATGAATAATGTAATGATGATAAAAGCACAGTGCATTCAAGAGTTATCAGTAAGCACAGATGCTCTTCTCTACTGGTGCCATGTGCTAAATCGACATGTTGACACTGAACATCTGGTTGCTTATTTTCCATGATAATTAGCTCTGGTTTGTTCAACAGAAAAGTTTTTTTTTTCTCTCTCTCAGCATGAAAACCAGGGAGGTCATCCTGAAATAATGAGAATGCATGCCTCAAATGACCATGAATCTGAGCTTTTGAGCTGATCTTTGTTAAATCCATTAGTAGTGACAGAAGTGTTGTATGATATAGTCTTTAGTCAGGCAGTGAACAAAAGTGTGTTACAGCAGCTTCAACACAAATTAGATCAGGTCAAGTTAAAAACTGTTGCAGCAGATGTCTGGAAAAACATGTTTATGATGTCATTACATTTCTCATATTAATTGATGACGTCTTTCCACTGTTTCTTAAATCGTTTTTAATGGATGGTAGCAGCTCATAGTCACGGTTGGCTTGCAGCACTCCTGGACCCAGGAGTATCCATCTTTATTATAAATCCATAACACACAGGGGAAACATAGGAGGATCACAAACCAACATTATCCACAAATGAGAACTGAACAGAAATGGGTATATATTCACATGGCAAACATAAAGATACTGATATAAAACAAATGAGGGCAAAATCATTAACCAAGGAAACCGAAACGTAACAGAGCAGGGAAATAGGAACTAAAGGAAACAAAACAAAATATCAACATAAGTCCATAGAATGGAAAATAAACCCCTCCCGGAAGGCAAGTCCTCGCATGATAACCAGCCCAACGGTGGAGGGAGTGTTCTGGAGGTGGGAGTAGAGCTGGCGACGAACAAGACCCTGCAGGAGCTGGCAGAAACCAAGGTGGAGACGGGGGCTTGGCAGACCTAGGGTGACACCAAAGGGAATGAGCCCAACAGAGTCTAAGAGGTGTAGGGACAAGGCACAGCCCAAGGCCTGGAAGTCTGTGGCATAGGCAGAGCGATGACTGACCAAGGCGAAGCCGGAAGGACGAGTGAGCCCGGTGGAGCTTGAGGGCTGACAGACCACGGTGAAGCCAAGAGAGCACAGAACCAGGGCAGAGCCGACAGGCCGAGGGGGAGTTATGGGCCTGGAGGTCCGAGGTGAGGCCGGAGGATTGACATCACTGTGTTGAGCTGGGGATTGGGATGCCCAAGGCGGAGCCAGAGAGCTGCATGGAGCAGGAAAAGCCGAGGAGCTGAGTGGCACCAGTGGACCAGGCAGATCCAGGGGAGTGGATGGAGCCAGCAGAGAGGACGCAAGCATCATCAGTTTGAAGCATCATAAAAGTACTGCTGTACACAAACAAGCCCGGACAAGAGCTATGTGTATGCTTCTTATGAAAGTTGTCTTCTGGGCCATTGATACGACAAGCACATATGTTTCATTAAGTAAGTAAATAAATAAATAAACAAACAAACATTTATTTAATTGCTGCAGCATCACACAAAATGCACTGTACAGTACATACTCTTTTTCGTGTACTGCATAGTAGAGAAGTAAGTGATTTCAGATGCACCTAAATCACAGTGAGCAATCATCCAACCAAAAGTTATCCATACAGCTCCAGGGGGTTAATAAAAGCCTTCTGGAGTGAAGCGATGCGTTTTTGTAAGACAAATATCCATATTGTATAAACTATAATCACTGGCTTCCTGTAATGGCCGTACACAGTGTAGTTCCGGTGTGACTTCTGACCCGCACATGCTGTATTGACGGACACGGAAGCGCAGAGGATAGAGCAAAACAAAACACCATCATTACTGTAGTTTTCATCTTCATGCTTTGTCAAAATAAAAGTTTTATAAAGATAATGATAACTTCTTTGAACTGTTTATTTGTATTCGTGGATATCCTCGGACTCGGAATTATGCATTTCTATGGCAAAACTATCAATGCCAAAATGAATCTGCAGGGCTCAGGTGGTACAAGTCGGATCTGTCCGAACATTCCGAGCTGTACTTACGAGTTCTACGAGGATAGAATCTCATAATTATGGTAATTATGAATTTAAACGGGGCTTGACTAAACATATCCATATCTCTATGATCAAACGCTTTCTTAACTGCTGTTTTCTCATCGCTGTCATTTTTGTTGTGTGTTTGCTGTGTTATTAAGAGTAAAGCAAGCAACAGATATTATGTAAACTCTGTTCCCAGCAGCGTAGGGTAAAAAACATATTTTTTACCCCAGAGATAAGAAATAAAAAGAACTTTGCAATTGGTGTATAGATTTTTTTCCCCAGTTGTTAATGTTCCTTAAACTTACCTTTTGTGTTGTTTGAGGCTATTCTCCTTGGAATTTTAGTATAGGATGCTTTATGCATTTTGTGTTGCAGAAGTCAAATGGTATAAAGTCCACCAATTTGAAGAAGGGGGGCGGGGGCGGGGCGGGGTGGGGTGGGGGGTTACATGTGTACTTGTAGACCTAACCTACATAAAACAGACAGTGTGACTATTATAACCTCAAAATGAAGATTAGTATGAAGATGTGTGCTAGTTATTATTCCCCCGGTGCCAACATTGGTGCCACAGGCTGCCGACCCCTGTAGAATAAAGAAACAGGATTTTAATGATTAATGGTTCATTTAATTTATGATCACATGGACGGAAAACATGCTGCACATTATGAGTTTGTAATGGAAATTTTGAACATAAACTATATCAAACCATATAAGGTGTTTTGAGATTAAACTCATATAAGATGTTTTTGTTAAATATAATGGGAATTCTAGTTTTTTGTAGTAAACACATTTTTGTTTGATAACCTTTGATACTTTTCTCACTTTTCAACACAGAGCCTTCTAGAGTGAAGCGATGCGTTTTAGTAAGATAAATATCCATTTTTATAACTTTGTGTAATGGCCGTACACGAGTGTAGTTCCGGTGTGACTTCTGACCCACACATGCTGTATTGACGAACGCGGATAGAGCAAAGGATAGAGCAAAACAAAACACCGTAGTAGAAGTCTAAACGAGAATGATCAAAGATGGCTGTAAAAATAAATCTGCATTGTTTATCCTTTTGATGTTTCATAAAAAAAAATCACAAAAATCTAACCTTTCATTGAAGTGAAGGGAAAACTCACATTATGAAATACATGCTTTTCTCCAAAACACGGCCATAATTATTAGCACTCCTAGTGTAATATCTCTGAAGTATATCCCCATTAATATTTACATTTTGTAGCACACCAGGGTGACTAACAACATGAATTTGTCCAGCTATGATGTCTTGTTCCACAGGAGTATAAATATGAGGAACCACAAAGGCCAAATTCCCTCAATCGTTCATCACAATGAGTAAAACCCACAGAATATAGTTCTGATGTGCAGCAAAAGACTGTTGAGCTTCACAAAATAGAAAGTGTCTGTAAGAAAATAGCTAAAGCATTGACAATCCCCATTTCTACCATCAGGATAATAATAAAGAATAAATATGTTATGAACAGGAGATGGAAGAGGAGATGTGTCTATATCGTCCTAATGCACGGTGAGGAGGAGAGTTTGAGTGTATAAAAACAATATAAGTTAATGCAATGTGAGAATTAGGTAGCTACTTTCTCACTTTCTCACTTTTTAACACAGAGTGTGTTTTCACTGAAGGTGGGACAGCTGCAGATAACACCAACTGTTATGTTCTTTGTTTATCAATTGTCTTTGTGTGTACACTGTCTATCTCTCTGTGTGTAGATATGTTGCAGATTGGAGTTTCCTCTGTTAATCACTTGAAGACTGTGATTGGTCCTGTCAAGCACCTGATCCGGATATAAGAACATTTTGGGTGCTGTTGTGCTTCTTTGAATTTGTACTTCGTGTCTTTGGGCTTCGTTTTCCAACTGATTGATTCGCCTGAGTTAGGTGGTCATCGTTTGAATAAGAGTGTCGTACCAGAGAGAGACTGATAGTGTTTGTTTATTTGTGAGCCTATGTTTGATCCTCCCGTTTTCCTTGATTATTGCCTGTTTGATTACGACTTGGTTACTGATTCTGATTTGTTTGCCACTAAACGTATATATATATATATATATATATATATATTTGTAAATATTATTTTGTCTAATTAAGGGATGTAGGGGGTTTGACGCCAATTTATTTGTACCTCATTTGCACTTTATGTTAAAGGGAGTTAGGGAAGTGAAATGTATTTTTGTTGGAGGTAAATCAGTTTCTAAAAGAAGTTTGTTTTGTTTGTTATTTTGGCTTTGTCTGCCCCTGACGCTAAACCCTTCCTATTGTTAAATAATTTGACATCTCTCTGGTGTTGACTCTCTTCCTTTTTCTGTTACGACTGAACCCTAGCGGTCGTACCACCGACTAAGGAGTTTGTTATTGTGTTTTTGTGTTATTAAAGTTGAAGCCCTCACCTACTGAAATGAGAGTATAAAAGAATGAGTGTGAGGCTTCCACTTTGTCTTTCCTGACTGCAGACAACCTGCATGTCTGAATTGACCTTCTTGGCAAGAACAAAAGCTATTAAAGACAATTAGCTTTTTTTTTTCTTTCAATTCCAGCTTCACCATGATAATTAATTTATTAAATAAGTTTCTTTTTTCCACGACAAGTTCTACTGTATGGTTCGCAACATATCAATACATTTTCCCATCTATTTTTAATCGAGTTTTAGCCTCTATCTGAATACTGTTAAATTCTAGTAAAATTTTGCCAGTGCAGTTATTTATTTTTAAGCTATGTAAAAATGCTTCAACTTAGACATTGATATGAAGTAGTATTTTAATAACAGCTATAACATTACAGCATAGTCTGCTTGTTCCAAGTATGCTGTCCCATATGCAAACTGAAAATTCATCAAAGTATCATTTTAAATACTGCTATAAATGTTTATTTTAAAATCCGGTGAATGTCCTTAAGACATCTGAATTAATTTGGAAATTTGAATTCATTTTTGAATGTAGCAACTGTTCCTTTAAAGGTAGGGTAAGCAATAGGTAAGCAAAAGTTTGAAAGCATAAGATCCCACCCTCCCTTTAGAGCGAATGTACACAAATGTGTACAGCAGGGAACAAACAATGAGAGTCGCCGTTAAACTACCATGTCTCAAAACGCACAATATTACAATAACAATGAACGTAAACAACATAAAGAGCACTGAACTGTACCACCTGACTGCTGCAGATTCGGACCGAATGCATTGATTGGATGAACATTTTATTGTCCTGATGCCTTACACAGATATACACTGATCAGACATAACATTATAACATTGTTATCGGGCATAACATTATGACAGGTGAAGTGAATAACACTGATGATCTCTTCATCACGGCTCCTGTTAGTAGGTGGGATATATTAGGCAGCAAGTACACATTTTGTCCTCAAAGTTAATGTGTTAGAAGCAGGAAAAATGGGCAAGCGTAAGGATTTGAGCGAGTTTGACAAGGGCCAAATTGTGATGGCTAGATGACTGGGTCAGAGCATCTCCAAAACTGCAGCTCTTGTGGGGTGTTCCCGGTCTGCAGTGGTCAGTATCTATCAAAAGTCCTCCAAGGAAGGAACAGTGGAGAACCGGCGACAGGGTCATTGGCGGCCAAGGCTCATTGATGCACGTGGGGAGCGAAGGCTGGCCCGTGTGGTCCGATCAAACAGACGAGCTACTGGAGCTCAAATTGCTCAAGAAGTTAATGCTGGTTCTGATAGAAAGGTGTCAGAATACACAGTGCATCTCAGTTTGTTGCGTAACCCCTGCCACAAAGCAAAAATGGTTCAGGAATGGTTTGAGGAGCACAACAACAAGTTTGAGGTGTTGACTTGGCCTCCAAATTCCCCAGATCTCAATCCAATCGAGCATCTGTGGAATGTGCTGAACAAACAAGTCCGAGGTGCCACCTCGCAACTTACAGGACTTAAAGGATCTGCTGCTAACATCTTGGTGCCAGATACCACAGCACACCTTCAGGGGTCTAGTGGAGTCCATGCCTCGACGGGTCAAGGCTGTTGGCAGCAAAAGAGGGACCAACACAATATTAAGCCTGATCGGTGTACAGGTGCTGGTCATATAATTATTATTTCACTAATTCTATTCAAAAAGTGAAACTTGTATATTATATTCATTCATTACATACAGACTGATATATTTCAAATGTTTATTTCTTTTAATTTTGATGATTATAACTGACAACTAAGGAAAATCCCAAATTCAGTATCTCAGAAAATTAGAATATTGTGAAAAGGTTCAATACTGAAGACACCTGGTGCCACACTCTAATCAGCTAATTAACTCAAAACACCTGCAAAGGCCTTTAAATGGTCTCTCAATCTAGTTCTGTAGGCTACACAATCATGCTGACTTGTTGTCCAAAAGACGACCATTGACACCTTGCACAAAGAGGGCAAGACACAAAAGGTCATTGCAAAAGAGGCTGGCTGTTTCGGAGAGCTCTGTGTCCAAGCACATTAATAGAGAGGGGATGGGAAGGAAAAGATGTGGTAGAAAAAAGTGTACAAGCAATAGGGATATCCGCACGCTGGAGAGGATTGTGAAACAAAACCCATTCAAAAATGTGGGGGAGATTCACAAAGAGTGGACTGCAGCTGGAGTCAGTGCTTCAAGAACCACTACGCACAGACGTATGCAAGACATGGGTTTCAGCTGTCGCATTCCTTGTGTCAAGCCACTCTTGAACAACAGACAGCGTCAGAAGCGTCTCGCCTGGGCTAAAGACAAAAAGGACTGGACTGCTGCTGAGTGGTCCAAAGTTATGTTCTCTGATGAATTTTGCATTTCCTTTGGAAATCATGGTCCCAGAGTCTGGAGGAAGAGAGGAGAGGCACACAATCCACGTTGCTTGAGGTCCAGTGTAAAGTTTCCACAGTCAGTGATGGTTTGGGGTGCCATGTCATCTACTGGTGTTGGTCCACTGTGTTTTCTGAGGTCCAAGGTCAACGCAGCCGTATACCAGGAAGTTTTAGAGCACTTCATGCTTCCTGCTGCTGACCAACTTTATGGAGATGCAGATTTCATTTTCCAACAGGACTTGGCACCTGCACACAGTGCCAAAGCAACCAGTACCTGGTTTAAGGACCATGGTATCCCTTTTCTTAATTGGCCAGCAAACTCGCCGGACCTTGTGAAGAGGAAGATGCGATATGCCAGACCCAACAATGCAGAAGAGCTGAAGGCCACTATCAGAGCAACCTGGGCTCTCATAACACCTGAGCAGTGCCACAGACTGATCGACTCCATGCCACGCCGCATTGCTGCAGTAATTCAGGCAAAAGGAGCCCCAACTAAGTATTGAGTGCTGTACATGCTCATACTTTTCATGTTCATACTTTTCAGTTGGCCAAGATTTCTAAAAATCCTTTCTTTGTATTGGTCTTAAGTAATATTCTAATTTTCTGAGATACTGAATTTGGGATTTTCCTTAGTTGTCAGTTCAAAATCATCAAAATTAAAAGAAATAAACATTTGAAATATATCAGCCTGTGTGTAATGAATGAATATAATATACAAGTTTCACTTTTTGAATGGAATTAGTGAAATAAATCAACTTTTTGATGATATTCTAATTATATGACCAGCACCTGTACATTTAGACCACTTAACTTTCAACCAGCATAACAAAAAATGTTTCTGGAACAAATCGCCTACCCTGCCTTTAACTGAACCAATGTCCATTATGTGACCCGTATATATTTTACTGTTACAGTAATAATGAAATGGATCTAATACTGTAATGGAGAAAAATGGGCACAGTATTAATGTAAAGATTGGAGGGAGAAATGGTAAAAATAGTGGCTTGTGGTCAGGAACAGTGGAGAAATGACTGACCTTAATTATGTGGATGTCACTATGAAATATTCAGCCAATGAGTATTCCCATTTGCAGGCTCAGCAAAGCCTTGTACAGCGGTGGAGTCATATTCAACAGCAGATGTGAGCTGAACGCTGCCCTGGTGAGAGCTGGACGGAGGTTTGGTTAGGTAACACTGGCTTGCATCACCTACAGAATCAATTAATATTCCCATTTACTAATAAATGGCACAAAATTGTAATTTAAAATTTTAAACCGACTTCATTTACTTTGCATGTGAATCTAATAATATTTTATGAAAATTGCTCCACCTCTTAAATTACTTTTCTTTTGGACTAATATTGCTAGTAGATTGCAGTAATTCAATGTTGATTACCCACAGAAATAGATTTGGAAAAAACTTGGCTTTACTATTGGTATATGTGGAGAAGGTAACACTTTACAATAAGGTCTCGTTTGTTAATGCATCAGTTAACATGAACTAATTATAAGCAATATATATTTACAGCATTATATCTTTGTTAATGTTAGTAAATAAAATGCAATTATTCATTGCATGGTTCATGTTAGTTCACAGTGCATAACGCATGCACATTTTGATTAGTAAATGTTGAAATAAATACTTTTCAATGTGAACAAATCAAACCTTATTGTAAAGTGTTACCGTGGAGAAGCTCTGAATGCTGAATATTACCTCAACCCTGCATGTTATACCATAAATAAAGGACAAAGCTTACTTGCATATGATTTTTCAGCATAGGTTAACATTTCGGCAATGACCCAGGTGTTTATGAAGACATTTTTATGTTTTACTGTCCTGCTGTATGTGTAAAAGAGACAAGGATAAACAGAGAGAAGCAGAGAAAGAGATACAACCCGTGTCTCCTGGGATGGAGATCTTATTAACACCCGGAACGCCACATTATAGGTGGAACAAAGGAGGTTTCGTGCGAGGTTGCCATGGTAATATCCCCTGGGCTTTGTCCTAAAGTGCTCCCTAAATTCAATTAGCTTCCCTCAATTACACTATCACAGTGAGCTTGACTAAGCTGCAGTGAATCCAGCGTAAGAATCATTTATCCAAAATCAAAATTACCTTTCAACACTGTGAATGCTAACTATATACACACATATATTAAAGTTTACTGGAGTACTTTTTTACATATTTACCACTTAATTATTCAACTACACCATTAGCTTGCATATGAAATAAAGCTGGTTCTGATAGAAAGGTGTCAGAATACACAGTGCATCTCAGTTTGTTGTGTATGGGGCTGCATAGCCGCTGACCAGTCAGGGTGCCCATGCTGACCCCTGTCCACCGCCGAAAGCACCAACAGTGGCACGTGAGCATCAGAACTGGACCACGGAGCAATGGAAGAAGGTGGCCTGGTCTGATGAATCACGTTTTCTTTTACATCACGTGTATGGCCGGGTGTGTGTGCGTGGCTTACCTGGGGAACACATGGCACCAGGATGCACTATGGGAAGAAGGCAAGCCGGCGGAGGCAGTGTGATGCTTTGGGCAATGTTCTGCTGGGAAACCTTGGGTCCTGCCATCCATGTGGATGTTACTTTGACACGTACCACCTACCTAAGCATTGTTGCAGACCACGTACACCCTTTCATGGAAACGTTATTCCATGGTGGCTGTGGCTCTTTCAGCAGGATAATGCTCCTGCCAGAAAGCACAAATGGTTCAGGAATGGTTTGAGGAGCACAACAACGAGTTTGAGGTGTTGAATTGGCCTCCAAATTCCCCAGATCTCAATCAAATCGAGCATCTGTGGGATGTGCTGAACAAACAAGTCCGATCCATGGAGGCGCCACCTCGCAACTTACAGGACTTAAAGGATCTGCTGCTAACATCTTGGTGCTAGATACCACAGCACACCTTCAGGGGTCTAGTGGAGTCCATGCCTCGACGGGTCAGGGCTGTTTTGGCAGCAAAAGGGGGACCAACACAATATTAGGTCATTATGTTATGCCTAATTAGTGTATGTCCAGCAGAGACCCATAGACATCCATTCATTTTTCTGGAAGTGGTATTTTTTGTAATGTTTTGACAAAAGTTTATGGATGGATCTAAAGAAATATTAAACGAGAGACAAATGGATGGACGGTTGGAAGGATGGATGGATGAATGAATAGGCGGATGGATGAACAGATGGATGGATGGATGGATATATGGATGGATGGAAAGAAATATTAAACGACAGATGGATGGATGGATTAATTTATTTGTAATTGTCTTTTTTGCAGTAATGTTGCATAAATTTGCAAAAATGCCACAAGTTGCCACTAAAAGACAAGACTTAGTCTGATTGTGTGTTTCCAACTTGTACCTGATTTCATTTGTGAAATTCTATAAAAATGCTGTGTGTGTGTGTGTGTGTGAGAGAGTATGTTTGTTCGACATTGCATTTGTGGTGTAGTACCAGGCCTTAATTTCTGTCAATTATTTTAGACTTATGTCTTATTTATTGAAACATGCACAGACTGCACACCTGGCAGTGAAATATTTATGTGAAGTGCCTCAGGCTGAATTAATTGCATAAATGTGAAGAAGAATAAATTATGTTAGGAGGAATATCAAAACAGTGTGCACGTCTATACTCGTGGTTGTTTCAGTAACAACATGTTACCTGAGCCCCAAGGTTCCTCTGCTCCTCATAATGTGTTTTCTATTGGCCTTCAGTTTGTTCTGTGTATGTGGAGCAGTGTAAATCTGCCTGGTTTCGCTCGCTATCACCCTTTTCTCTTCACCATGAGGTTCTTTTAGTGTGTGTGTGTGTGTGTGGCATCTTGATTGATTCAGATTAACTTTGATTTAAGGATTAGTTTGAGTGAATCTCTATTTCTCTGTTCCCAAGACCTTTTTGTCATTGAGCGACAGATATATTTATTGTCAAGAAGCGCAGACGCATCTGTACCTTTAATATTATATCACTGTCTAGCAGCCTTGTACTTCTTTGATGCATTAAAATGGGCCATTCCTCTGTTTGGATTATGCTTCAAGATATTACATTTTAATACACATGGAGTTTGATATTGCATTATATCTATTTTTGGGTCATTCCTATTATGCAGTGCATTTCATGCACCCATCATACATGTCTAAATATATATATATTATATATTAGTCTTATATATTAGTGTGCCACTTCTCTGTAATTAATTGTGAAATTTACAAGCAATTTCTGATTGAAAATTGTTTCTACACCATTTTTTTCAGTGTATCCATAAAGTCAAAAGAAAAATGTCAGGCGTTGCAGGTAATGAAAATGTGTATATTGTTTTAACTGACAATAACTTTGCATCTTGTTAGTTGTACAGAGACTGTGTTTTAAAGGTTCTGCAGAAAAGGAATGACCCAGTTGTTGCAGTTTCAT